>JAVSBS010019493.1:8543-40916 GCA_033124195.1 Coracias cyanogaster | reverse complement strand
GGGACAGTGCAGCGGCCCGCGACGTGTCTGAGGAACAGTGAACTGGCCCTCTGTTTAAAAAGTTTGAGGACCCCTGCACTAGATCAATGGGCCAAGATCAATTGTCTGAGATTTAACAAAGCCAAGTGCCTGGTCCTGCACTTTGAGCACAGCAATCCCAAAGGCCTGGGAAAGTGTGGCTGGCAATCTGCCTGGCAGAAATGGATCTGGGGATACTGGTGGACAGGCAGCTGAGCATGAGCCAGCAGTGTGCCTTGGTGGCTGAGAAGGCCAACAGCATCCTGGCCTGTATCAGAAATGGAGTGACCAGCAGGAGTAGGGGAGTGATCGTGCCCCTGTACGCAGCACTGGTGCAGCTTGAGTACTGTGTCCAGTTTTGGGCACCACAGTATAATAGAGACATTAAGGTGCTGGAGCAGGCCTACTGAGGGGCAACAAAGCTGGTAAGGGGCCTGGAGAACATGTCTTATGAGGAGTGACTGAGGGAACTGGGACTGTTCAGTCTGGAGAAGGCTGAAGGCAGACCTTATTGCTCTTTACAACTACCTGAAAGAGGCTGTAGAAAGGTGGGTGTTAGTCTCTTCTCCCAAGTAACCAGTGATGAGATGAGAGGAAACAGCCTCAAGTTGCACCAGAGGCGGTTTAGATTGGATATTAGGAAAAATTTATTTACTGAAAGAGTGGTCAGCTATTGGAACAGGCTACCCAGGGAAGTGGTGGAGTCACCATCCCCAGAGGTGTTAAAAAAACATGTAGACGTGGCAATTCAGGACATAGATTAGTGGTCATGGTAGTCTTGGGTTGATGGTTGGACTTGATGATCTTAGAGGTCTTTTCCAACCTCTATGATTCTATGATTAATCTAGCATAGTGCTTCCCATTGCTAGCACTTCATGACCTGTCTCTTTAACATCAATAAGCTATCAGTTCTGCTTATGTTAATCTTTCTGAGAAACTCAAAGGAAATATTTCCTAACTGAGGCAAGAGGAACCATTCAGGCTTACATGACCTGCAGCTTATTTTGAGTAAACATACAAATTCCTATTGTAGGATAAGGCACAGCTGAAAGGCCTGAAAAATCAAAGCCAAATTCGCACCTGTACTGTTACAGGGCATAATGGATAAGTTAAAATATTAGATATTACTGAGTGGAGTATCTGTAGATCTATGAACAGATTAAGTGTCCACAAGGCACCAGCAATATTGTATGGAGGAGGATGTGCAGACAGGGAGATGACTAAATATAATGTTAGAAGATACATAGCATGAATTAAATGCATGGCACTACTAACATCTGAGTTTGCATGCATGCTTACCATATGGATGAAACGCTTATCATAAGTGCATGACAAATACTTGATAGAAGAAATAACAAAAAAGAGTGCATGGTATAAAGAGTGCATATAAATGCTTATAAAGTAGAGAAAAGATTATTTGGATAATGATCACAGTGTGTTTGTGTTTTGATTAATGGCAGACCAGTTTGGTACTGCCCTAAAAAGGAAAGCTGAAATCTGCAATGGAGCAAGCTAGATACGGTGATTCTGGAATCAGTAGCTTATTTTAACTGTCTCCTTTAAATTCTATGAAATACTAGCAGCCAGATTGTTTCCCATCATGTAAAGGCATTGCATGCTGCTGAACATCACCTTGCCAGAGACCTGGGTGGGGGAGGGAGGAGGCAGCAATTTGCTAGGGCAGAAAATCCCGGGAGTGCTTGCTGGCAGGAGTCATCAGGACTGCACTGATGAAACTCCACATTTTTGTTGGTGTATGTCATCACAATTAGTATTTGCTCTTTTTTCCACCATTTTAAGGCCTGACCTAATGAATTCTTTTAAGTTGTGTTTGTGTCTGTAATTAAAATGGTAAATTACTTCTGGCCAGAATTTGAAAAGGAGAAAGACATCTTGTAGAGTTTGGTATGAGGTCATTGTGTACCAAATGTAAGATTGGGTAGGTCTAAACCTGACTGATCAGTTTGAAGAAGCGACAGATAAAAAACACCCACAGTATATTTGAAGAAAAATTACCATGAAGAAGTTACAGTATGTCCAAGACAAATAAACTTAAAATTATACTTTGAAAGATGGTGTAAGCTAGAGAGAGGGAGAAGGGGTTTGAATGTCAGAAGCAACCTGCGGTGGTGTTTGTGAAGTCTCTTCAAAACCATAAGGAAAATACAGAGATGAACTCAGAACAATGTCAACTATGTCTATCAAAAAAAGTTTAAAAGAGTGAAAACATTTGAAGGTAAATGAGAACAAATAATCAGTGCTAACCAGTCTGGTATGTAGTGATTGACAAGAACCGGACAGAAAACCCTATAAAGAGGAATTATGCTTCATGTGGTGAAAATGTTGCAAACAAGAAATACTTCTGTTATTTTACAGACTTGCCTTCTAGCAAAATATTTCCCATCATACACTAGCTTAGCAATATGCTTGTGAATGAACAAATCAAGGTGATGTGGTGGCAGTTTTCCAGTGAAAATAAAAGAAATGTTTCTGGAAAACCTGTTGAGTTCAAAGAGATGTCTTGTTATGTTGTAATTTCTGAAGAAAGCTATCTTAGCAATGTGATTCCCTTTTGCTAAACAGCAAAAATAAAAACTGGATGGCTTAAAAGGAGGAGGCAGGCTTGCTCTCAAATAGAGCATATACAAGGGAGAGCCACAGCTTTTTGTGTAGGGGCACCTGGCCAGGTTCAATTGATGCCCTCACAGGGTTTTGACTGATCTGTTGGGATTGTGCTTGCATTTCTTACAGCACAGATGTTCATAAATAATAAATAATTTATATAGCATCGAAACGGCAGATGAGAAAAGACCTTTTGGCCTTTATCCTGATGTACAAAAGGCATATCTGTGTGGGATTTTTTCATCTTCTAATTAGGGAGATCATGTCACCATTTCTGTTGAGTGCCTCTCCCAGGGATGGGAAGAGATAAACCTCTGTGGCATGCCTGACATTCAGCCCTCTATTCTTCTTTGATTAATTTCCCCCCTTTTTTTCATCTCTTGTGTATTCTAATTCCTTTCTGCAAACTCCTCAAAGCATGTAGCATCCTTGCTTGGTGCAGACATATGTGCTGTCCTTTCTCTATGGTAATCTCTATAGCCCTGTAATCTGTGTCTGTCTAAAGAAAACAACTAATTGTATTCATCTGCAGGCTTCTCTGATGACTTGGTCCACTGAAAAAGAGCATTAAGAGCAGGTGGTGAGCTGTGATTGCTGTTTCTGATTGGAGAAGAATGATGCATGTCTTTACTTTTATTATCTAATTCCTCCGTCTTCCCACCTGCTGTTGGGTCTGGTCTTAATACTGCAGCAGGGCCTGCCTTTTTTCCTCCCACTGCACTTAGACATGGAGATAATGCTACAGAGTGGCCCTAGTTCTCAGCAGCTGTACTGATTGCATGATTGACATTTAGATACTAGGGCAAAACTTCGATTGAGAATCAGAGGAAGACATACTTGAATGAATTAATGATGGAGAGAAGGATTAAAATTGTGCTCCTAGCTTCCAGTCATGCTAAATATTTTGAGAGCAGTATTTTAACAAGAAGAATGAGAAAAATGCTAAAACCACTGAGATGCTTGAAGGCCTTGGTGATTATCTCCAGACTGGGTATGGTCCTTCCCTTAGAGGGAAACTCAGCTCTCTGGGCTGGATTTCCAATATCATCTGTTCCAAGACATGAGCGGACAGAACTCACTTGTGGGAAACTTTAGAGTTTACTTGCTGGGATACTCTAAATCCACAGTAGAGTAAAAAGGTCTGTGTTCTTCATGCTTCTGAGGTTTGATGCAAGAGTCTGATAAACAGGTTTGGCCCTTAGTGTGCCTGCAGCTCAAGGAAATTCTACACCACCATCTGCAAAGTGCAAGCGGGAATCCTCCAGGAACAGAGGTATTAAAAGCCAGAGGTTCCTAATGAGAATAGAATAGTTAATTGTTATTATTTTTCCTTTCATGGAAGTACTGCCTTATGATCTGTCTCAGTTAGTGTGAAGAAGAGATTACGGCTGAATTCTTGTCGGGTTCCTTATGCGCAGAAGGCCCAAAATGTAAAACCTGTGAAAGGCTCACTGCCTTTAGACCTTGACAAAAATGTCAGTTTTCTAAAGGGTCTTAGCTTACCAAATCAACTCTTCTGGAGTCTGTTACACTGCATAACTGTTTGCTGTTGCTTGGTGAGTCTGTGTTAAGCTATGAGAGCCGCAAAACAAAAATTACACTTAAGGTTTGAAATCTACCTTACTCTCCTCAGGGTTGAATGCCTGATGTGGTGTTACAGTTTTAGCTAAGCTAGCTCCCCAAAAATTAAGGAACATTTGCATGCCCAAACAGGCTGCCCTGATCTGCACTGTCTATCCAAGTAGGCTCTCAGTGGCTGTCTGGCATGGTTATCCCCAAGTTTTTTCTTTGTGAGCAGTCCAGCTCTGCCTCAGTTCACAGTTTGGACACCAAGGACCTAATGCTGAACTGGTTTCAAATTTTCCTCTCTTGTTTGATTCAGATGTAAGTTGGGCAGTCTGTTTTTGGGCAATGAAGCAAAAAAATACAGGTGGCTTCACTTCATTTTCTCTGCATTCCTTTTCTGAAGTGCATTTTTATGCTCAGAAAGAGGAACACCTTCATGCTTTAACAGCACCACAGAACGTGTAATCAGATGTGTCTAATTACAGAACAGATACCACTTAAGAGCCCTTGCTTGACATTTTTTTAAGAATACAAAAGCATCCCACTACTGTTTTAAGCTATGTAAAGTGCTCAGTGAGCCCTGGGGAGAGGAAGAGCTTTCCTTTCATAACCACCTGCTGCCACCTTTGAGCTTTTTGCGTGAATTCAGGTAGCTGATGGAAAAGCTTTCAAAAGGTGAGCCAGAATCTGCTGCTTTTTCTTGCAGCCTGAGCTCAAATAAGCTTTCTTTTTTTCTCATAAAGATGAATGTGCAAATTAATGTGCCATTTAATATGCGTTGTAATAACTATGTTCTTTTGATGAGGGAACAGTCAGGAAATAGTGAATGAAGATGTAAAAGAAAATATAGCAGCTCTTACATACCTTGCAAATCTAATGAAATTAATTTTGATGATTTCGGTTTTAAAACACAGTGAAAGAAGAACTACAACAAGACTACAGGAAGCATCAGGGGGAAAGATGATGGTGAATCTGAGCTTCAGAAACTTTAATGCTCTGGTCCCAGGAACTGGACTGCATGGGGCAAAGCACTGACTTGAGTACACCCTTTGTAGACTTGTTGCTTTTTAAATAGCTGTTTGTGCCTTGCACAGCCACAATGGGTAGCTATACCTGGTATTACATGAGCAATAGAAGGGAGGTTGTGCCACTACAACAGGCCAAGCATTGTCAGCTGGAAGCTCTTTGTGACCAGAAGAGCAGCCCAGGTAAATGATGAGTGATGGGAGAAGGAGAAAATACACCCCATACTGTGACTGGGGGACTGGCAGGCAGACTGGACATAGGTTGGGGCTTTGAGATGGAAGATAGCTTATTCAGGAACTGGAAGAAGTCAAAATTCCCTGGTGTCCCACCGGAGAAAATGATCCACTAAAAAGATTCCTGAGCATGTGTAGCTCTTGCTGCTGCTTCTTTGGTTTGGAAAGCCAGTGCTTGCAACTGTGTGCACAGTTACTTTGTATCGATGGGAATCAGCGAAATGGAGGCTCTTGTTGGAGGTGATAGTTTCAGAGCTTTTTTTCTCTACTTGTTGCCTTTGTTTCACTTCTGTTTCCAGTCGGTGTGTGCAGAGGATGATGGTGGGGTGCAGGGTAGTGGATCTGTGAGAAGGGGCACTGCAGATACCCTGGGGCACCCACGGTCCATATACCCAGGAGCATCCCACAGGCCCCCAAGGGGAGGCCAAGACAAGCCTACAAGTACTCAACAAAGTGCACTTTCAGCATCTAATTATACAAGCAGTGATTAATAGAACGTTTTGGGTTGGAAGGGACCTTTAAAGGTCATCTAATCCAACACCCTTGCAGTGAATAGGGACATACTCAACTAGATCAGGTTGCTCAGAGCCTCATTAACCTGACCTTGAATGTTTCCAAGGATGGGGCATCTACCACCTATCTGGACAACCTGTTCCATTGTTTCACCTCCCTCATTGTAAAAAAATTGTTCCTTGTATCTAGTCTAAATCTACTCTCTTTTAATTTAAAGCCATCACCCCTTGTCCTGTTGCAACTGGCCCTGCTAAAAAGATTGTCTCCATCTTTTTTTTATAGGCTCCCATTAAGTACTGAAAGGCTGCAATAAGGTCTCCCCAGAACCTGACCTGAGTCAGAGCATTATGTTTAATCCCAGTTTGGGACAAAGGGCTGGTGTGGACACTGTGGGACACAGCTTTTAGAACACAGAAGCTGCTAAGCTGGATTAGACCTCTGCTCAGACTGATCATGGTCCTGCTTGGTGTCAGAGACCTTTGCTTCAGGGGGAGTAGCAAGAAGCTTGCTGCAGGTAAGGATGAAACAGGCAACTTGAGACTGAGCTAATGGCCTGTTGCAAGGAGATCAGGGGCTAACAGTCATTGGAGAGTCTTGTTTCTTCTACTGAAACTTAGTCTTGTAAGCTGATATCAGTGCCCCATCCTCATTTGAAATCTGCTTCCATCTTAACCTCTGGTGTTCGGCACAAAGTTCCAGTGGATTAGCTGACATTCTATGTTTAATTTTAAATTGCTGGCCCTTCACCCTTCTGACTATTTTCTCATTTCACAGCACAAGAAGGAGAAGAAGCCTAGACACTTTGGGCCTAGTGTCTGTAGGCTCCTCGCTGTTTTATACCATCTTTTGTTTTACATTGCTGTCTTTTCAAAGCTTCCTTAATCTTTTGCTTCCTATTCATGTAGCATCTTCCTCTGATTTATGTCATTATTGTTGCACTCTCTGACCTTCATCCTCTCCATCCGTCATTGTAAATATTTTTCTTTATAGTAATTTTTGCTTTACTAAACACAGTTTCATGGAGTGTATGATTGGATTTTCATAATGAAGCATATTAATGAATGTCTATTGCTGATATCCCTAGAAATTGTACTCTTAAACAGAAACATCATTGTGCTAGCAAATTTATGTGCTTGCACAATGGAAATGTCCTGTGCCTGGGAGAGCCAATAAGTATGAGATGAGCTGGTTGCAGGCAGGGGCAAGGGGATGGGGTCACTTACAATAGCAGGATCATCAAGCCACAGCTATTGCTTGTAGCTGCCTGATTTTGTGATGGAGGTGTAACAAAAAATGGGTGGTGAACGAGCATGTATGAAAACCTCTGACCTGAGAGACATGACAAAACGCAGGAGTGCTCCCAGGTCTGTGCGTTGTCCCACATAGCAGAAAGTATGGAAATAATCTAGATGAGATTGATTCTGTGTGGATATTACAACTGCCCACTGTCAAAGTCAGTCAAATGCAACTTCTTTATGGTATTTATCAGACACAGTAATATTCAAGTTCTAATTTATGGAATTAATGTGCTTTGTGGATAAATGAAAGATGGTGATCCACTGAATAAAGTTGCACTCATTCTCTCTTGACTCATACTCAAGAAAGAAGTATCTCAAACTTTTTTTATTTGCTTCCTCCAGATTCATTCATCATCTCTGTGTACAAGAAGAAATGTCTTTTGTTTTAATTACAAGTGTGCATGTCTTAGCTGCTGGGCTGAGCAAGGTATTTTTGCTCTGTTGTGAGCAGTAGGTGTAAAGAAGGTTTCTGCCTCAAGGTGAGTGTGAGTATGGGTGTCATTAATTCATTAGGAGTTGACATCTTCTCAGTTCTTATTACAGTGATCTAAAGACCACAGTTAACCTCTGAATCAGTGTTGTAATGGACAGCTAAATTTTGGAGTGTCCTCCAAGAGACGTCTGCAGATATGAATACCATTAGATTTAAGTAAAATGTCTAGAAATGTCAAAAATGAGATGCACAGTCCGTGCAGAGTGGGAACAAGCTGAGAATGAAACTGGGCTGAGCAGCAGAATTGAAACCTGGAACCATCACTACCCAAGGAAACCTTCCCAGGCCACTGTGTTGATGTGAGCTCAGTTGATCCTCTGGCGTCTGGAATTTTTTCTGTCTAGAACTGATGTGAACAAGAAAGATGAAGATTCAAATGCTTGCAGTACCACATCTGTCTCCAAGCAGACTTTCAGGAACAAGGTCAATGACACTGTCTATCCCATAAGCTTTTCATTAGCTGACTCACTTAGCACTGGGAATAAACAGGGACTTGGACTTTTCCCCTGAATCCTATTTTTAGCTACACAAATGCAAATCAGAATTACTTTGCTGAAACTGGTGAGGTACTTTATAATTTATTTGTCAAACTGGAGTGGAATTTCTGAAGCGTGTAGTTCCAAAAGAATAAGATCTGTTGCTTCAAAATGTCCCCTCCCTCTGTACAGTGAAGGCTATTCAGCTGTGCCTGAGAATGCAATGGGCTACTGGGACTGGGAACATCAGTACGCACTGTGGACACGAATGATGTGTGCTTTCCCTGAAATCTGAAGGCAGAAAATACTTGATATCATTAAAAGAACAAAGTTGACATGTTAAATAATCAGCTTAGTAAAATCTGTTTTACAGAGGGGCTGCTTCTGGAAATGAGGCGTCAGCATTTGGTACTAAGGCTAAATATGAGAAAATAATGAAACATTGCTGTGAATATCATGAAAAAAAGCAAGCAGCGATTGTAAAGTCAGCTTCAGGCTATAGGTCAGCACTGACATTGAAATAAACAGTCTCAATATCTTCCATTTTCCACTCCTGTCCATGCTTTACTCCATTCTGTATGCTCAAATAAGTAGCAAACTGAACTGAGAAGCTGATCAAAATAAAAACCCCTTTTTTTTCCCCATGGGAGGTTTCATTGGTTTTAGCTTACTCCTAAAGCTCAGAATAAACCTCATACATATGGTGCATAACACTGTATTTTGGGAATGCTGTTGGCTTTACACTTTCATATATGGGTGTATGTCATTTTTCTTAGGTGTTTGGCAGATGCCTGGCACTTGCAAACAGTGCTTGTTCCCAGCGCCCTGTGCTGAGCTTACCTCCTTAGCTGCAGTTTGGAAGCGTTCTCTGAATATTTGATAGCTTCTACTCTGTTAGTGAAACGCAGGTTGCAAATTATGCCATGAAATAATACTACATAGCAATCCTCAGTACAAAGCTGTTTACAAGCTGTCAATGGGGAGGATTTGTTTGTATGTAGAGGCTTAGTTTTATCTGTGAGCAAGGCCAGAGATGAAGAGAATTTGTGAGCAGAAGAAAACAAGTGGGCTGGTTCGTGTGCTCAGAAAGCTCTGTGGTGTCCATCCCTGCTCCTGCTCGCAGCACGGCACCAGGTAAGGAATTAGGTTTTCCCTCTGTCCAAGGCAGTTGTAATGACGTTTTGAGATGTGAGTTGACTGAGAAAAGAGCCAAAGCACAGGATAATGTAGAACAGACTGTAGCAACTACCTGCTTGGGATCTAAATCAATCACGGTATTAGCTCTCTGCCTATGCCTGCTTAGTGTGGAATAGCTCCTTTTTGGGCTGCTGACTCATTTGGGATTTTTGTAGTACAGAGTTTGGATTAGGAATGGAGAAATGAAGACTAACATCTTCCTTTTTAAAATTCCTTCACTGCAACAGCTTTTATACTTGGCATTCTGGTGTTTGAGGTCTTCCGTCTTGATGTGTAACCTGGCACAAGAAGCCCTCCTATTTAGCCTTGCAGCCGCGGGATTACCTGGGCTGAAAGATATGTGTGTAGGAATTATACTGTCCTGAATTCTGCTCTGCGCAGAAACTCAGTTTCTCCATCTTCATCCCCTGCTTCCTGCAGGCTGTGGACTTAAAGCTAATACCATGACTGATTTAGATCCTGAGCAAGTAATTGCTACAGTCTGTACTACATTAACCTGTGCTTTGGCCTCAATAGGCTTTGGGGTGGGACACTGCAGCCAGGATTGTAGCAGCAGCTTCAGTTGTGCCTCCTTCTAAATTAGAATAAACCTATGAAATAGAAATTATCTGTGAACAACCTGCCCTCTGATTTTAACTGAGGGCTAACACCTCTCCCCTAAGAGATCTATTTCCCTACTTCTGGTTGAGCCTTTCTGGCTTTTTAAGGTAAGTCATTATTAACTGAAGTGTCTCTTCACTTCACCATCTCCTATCAGTTGTGTTGTATCATTTTATCTGGGTGAATTTCTGACAGTTACTATACTCAGCTGATGCCCTTGGAGTTATTGATTTGGCTCTGTATCTTTCAACACCACTGCTTGCTGAAATGGTAACTTCACACAGCTACCCTGTCTTCTCCTTGCTACATCTGTAACATTATTCCTTCTGCCTTTTATAAATATATACACTAGTGGCCTTTTGCCAGAACACTGGTACTGAGATCTAGTGAAAGAGGAGAAAATAATTACCCATCTATGAAATAATAATTCCTGTTTTATATTTCTGAATGTAAAGTACACTTACAGGCAAGCACTAGCATTTTGCCTACTTATAATTGATGACTATACCAATTATGGCTGGTTTTCATGTGATACGGAGAGATCAATTCTCTGTGCAATATACTTCTGGAAACAGTAAGAGTTACTGGGCTGCAGGGCAAAGCCCAAACAGGATTAAGTCATGCAGGGTGAAAAGTTTCCTGAGGATCTGTCAAGGGGAGCAAATGTGAAGGTGGAAAGGGTAGGTAAGAGTGGAAAGATGCATTAAAAGTTTCTCCTAGATCATCGCTTGCAGGGATGGCACATGCACATATCCTCTCTCTCTTTGTCATTTGTCACTGAGGTATGGTCTTAAGAAAGGATGTGCTGTAGTGAAGAGCTGTGCTACAGCTGGAGGGCTGCATCTGTAAAACTCAGGGTGGAAAGAAATCTGCTTAGAATGGTAAAGACATAGCTGTGTGCCCTGCACCTTGGGGAAAGGCTGTCAGTTTTGAGGTAACTTGTGTTAAAGCTTCTGTCAGAATAAAAGCTGAACTAGAAGACTGTCCAACATGTCTGAATGCAGCCCCACAGAAAAAGCTAAACAAGCATACTGTTGTCAACAAGCGCTTTTGTGATGGGAAGGGAGAGTTGATTAACAGCAGAACATCTGGACAAAGACCATAGACAGACCTAACAGTGGTGCTTCCCACTATTTACAAAGGACAATTGATGTCTCCAAGTGTTTAGAGAGGTCTGGAGATATGTAACTTGTTTGGCACAGTAGTGATAAAACGTCTGCATTGACAGCTTTGACAGGTGATGAGCTGCTGCCTACACTGATCTTCTGTCTAAATAGTTTGTGTTGAAATGGCGAGGCAGTACCATGTGAGCTGGGTTGATAAAAAGGAAACAACCAAAGCTGAGCAGGCTCATTTTTGCTGGAACGGTTTAAGGGCTTCATATAAACAGCTCAAATTGATGGAGAGGAATATAATCTCTGATGGGAGGCATGGTGACAAGCTTTTGAGGCAGTGCTGTGGCACAGCTTCAGATGGGAGAGGGCATCCCTGTCCTGTCAGAAACTGGATTATTGGGAACCATTTCTCTGTCCACTTTGCTAATGGCAATCCTCTTTGTAGTGTTCCTCTTGCTGCTAAGGTTACTGTTTATCATAACGATGTTAGCTGATCACAGTAAATTCTGTGGCCAAGCACTACACAGAGGCAGATAGGGGCTTCCTGGAGCCAGGAAACCCAAGGCAGAGGGAGAGAACTGGCAGGGGCTGGCAGCTTGCAGCAGGTGCTGAGACCCTCCTACTGATGTAAAGATAAGTGATTGCAAAAGTTGTGCAAGGGTTGTTGTGTTCAAGTTGTGTTCAACGTCTTCATCAATGACCTGGATGAAAGGATGGAGTGTAAGTTTGCTGATGATATGAAACTGGGAGGAGTGGCTGACACAGCAGAAGGCTGTGCCGCCATTCAGCAAGATCTGGACAGACTGGAGAGTTGGGTGGAGGGGAGCCTAATGAACTTCTACAGGGGCAAGTGTAGAGTCCTGCATCTGGGGAGGAATAACCCCATGCACCAGTAGAGGTCAGGGGCTGACCTGCTGGAAAGCAACTCCATGGAGAAGGACCTTGGAGTCCTGGGGGACAGCAGGATGACCGTGAGCCAGTAGTGTGCTCTTCTAGCCAAGAAGGCCAATGGTATCCTGGGGTGTGTGTTCACAAGAGTGTGACCATCAGGTTGAGGGAGGTTGTCCTCCTCCTCTATTCTGCCCTGGTAAGGCCTCATCTGGAGTATTGTGTCCAGTTCTGGGCTCCCCAGTTCAAGAGAGACAGGGAACTACTGGAGAGAGTCCAACAGAGGGCTGCAAGGATGATTAAGGGACTGGAACATCTCTCTTATGAGGAGAGGCGAAGAGACCTTGGACTCTATTTAGCCTGGAGAAGAGATGGCTGAGAGGGGATCTTACCAATGTTTGTAAATATCTGAAGGGTGGGGGTCAAGAAGATGCGGCCAGTCTCTTTTCAGTCGTGTCCACTGATAGGATGAGTGGCAGTGGTCACAAAATGGAACACAAGTAGCTCAGCCTCAACATCAGGTAAAAGCTCTTTACTGTGAGGGTAATGAAGCCCTGGAATAAGGCTGCCCAGAGAGGTTGTGGAGTCTCCTCTGGAGACTTTCAAAACGTGTCTGGACACATTTCTGTGTGGCCTGCCCTAGGTGAACCTGCTTTGGCAGAGGGGGGTGGACTAGGTCATCTCCAGAGGGCCCTTCCAACCACTACCATTCTGTGATTCTGTGATCCTGAATGCAACTGTGCAGTTTGTTAGAACAGGGGTTGGTGTCTTTTTGTTGTATTGAATGTTTAAGCAGAAGCTCCTTATAATCCATAGACCTTTCTGACGTTCATTTCATTGCTTTTGTTAATGCTCCTTGAGAGCTATCACTTTAATTTTACATGATACATTTTAGCTGGAGTATAAATATCTGTATCAGTCTATGCAGTGGCCCGAGAAATTGAGCTCTAGAACCTCTGGGGGAATATAACTCCATAGGAGTTATATGTCTTTAAGTCCATAGTTATTTAACTGCTCTAATCTAAGACTCTGCTCTCACAAGTTTCAATACTTAAGAAAAAAAAAAAAGTCACCAATCGGCGTGGTTGTGATCTCCTTGGAGTGTCTTCCCTGGCCTGTGGGGTAAGAAGGAAGGAGAAGACAGTAAGCATTAGGATTTATAGCTGTTATTTTAACTTGCCGTGTTCTTAAGACACATACCTGCTGTGGGATCCTTTTTTACATGGCATTGGAATATCTGCTGTGTAGCACCTTAGCTTTTAGTTTTCCCAATGATCTGTTTTTCACTTTTCTTCATTTTCTTCCTGAAATACTCTTTAGTTAGTGTAATTCTGGCTGACTTTTCCTGCTGCTCTCTGACTGATCTTTCCTCTGAAAAATGCAATACTGAAATTAAAGTTCCTAATTTCTGCTGCCTTGGAGGGGTGTTTTTCTGAGATAGTGTCCTGAAAGTACTAGTGGAAGAAACTGTGGCTTTTTACTGTCTGTATTGGCACTATGAATTAATTCTAGCAGTAGAAATGAGCCACCATGTCAAGGATGATATGCCCCTCCTCTGCTGGTTTGTGGAAGAAGCTAAGAGCCTCCTAATGCTAATTCTTTCTGTGCAAGGGAACCTGATTTTTATTTCTGTGTTGAATGAGAAGACATTGCTGAAGGTTCACACCTGAGGGTGGATAGGTAGAACAATTCTAGTTAAACCTGCTGATTTAAACCTAGGGCAGGCAATGGGTACTGTTTTCATAGCTGCCACCAAAACAGAAGATATGGCTTTCCTTCCTGGGTTCCAGCTGGGCTTTGCATGGCTGCCTGCAAGTGTAGTATGATTGAACATCCATGAAGAGTATCACTGATGGTCTATAATCACAAAACTTTATAATGCAGCTCTGTATGTTTGGCTGAACTTTATGTAGTTACAGTTAACTTTGTGTAGTAAATGTTTCAATAGTGTCCAGGAGGTTAGTATAGGGCACAGCCTGCTGTAGAAGCCATCTCCGGGGTGAAATGTAATGTTTGTTCAGTTACTGATGTTTCTATCGTGTTGTTTTGGAGTACCAGGACTTATGCTTTGGGTTATAGTACTGCATAAGCCACAAAGAAAGCAATAGAGCAGCATGTAGGAAGCTGCGGTAGGAAGCGAGGCCATCTGCAGAGAGTCAAATACTTGATTAATTCATTAGATGATTCATACTGTGATGGTTCATTGGATCTGTAATAAGAATTAGTACTTCTCCTTATGCAAGAGAGGGAAAAATGAATTCAGAGTTTCTAGCAAAGCATAAGAAATGACTTTGAATCTTTGTCAAATGTTTCTATGATTTGAATGAAGTCATCTTGATCAGCACTGGAGTCTGCCAGCCCTTCAGCTGCTGGCAAAAGATGTTGCATTTCTTTACTAGAACAGGCAGCAAGGTAGATCAGTGAGAACAAAAGTCTCTACTTCTCAAAAATCAGCAGCTGTTATGTGCTTTCCAGTTCGTTAACAGAGGAAGAAGGGACCCCTTGGTCAGACTGTTGAATCACTCCAGCTAATACTGACTCGCTCAGTGGTCCAGATTGCGGTATGCTGTTCTTTCATCCACCTTATGTCAGATCTGTACCTTCCTCCTCCACCTGAAGCTGTGGTTCTAATCTTTCACGCTTTCAGGAGGTCCCAGCAGAATCCTCACCATCATTTCAGATAATTTTCTGACTATAATTCTTGACCTGTCACTCTCCTCCATGCAAATGCGGCCTTACTTCTGAGGGTATCAGTGTTTGTTGTCTTGATTTCCCAGTTTGAGACTTAAAGGTTTGTAGTTTTTGGAAAACTGTCAGTGAAGTATTTGTGCACTTGAACAATCATTTGAAAATGTAAGTCGTTCTCAGTCAGTAACTATGCATATGCTTCCTGTAATATATTTGCAAAGCAACTGAAATAATGTGGTATCGTTTCAGGATTTTATATACAATAATCTTGAGTGAGTTTGGTCAGTCTATAGTTTTATAAACTGTTTTTCAGCTTTTTCTTTTTTGGGGTTGTTTATGTTAATTTTTGTTTGTTTGTGTTTGTTTGGTTTTGATTTTTGTTTTCTTTTTGTTATTCTCTTTTTTTTTGAGGGCTGTCCATTTTGGTGGTTCATGCTTCACTTTCATTCCAAGAGAGTTTTATTCACATCTGCAGTTTCTTTAGCTATTTTTGTGCTGTGTCCCCTCTCCAAGTGCTGTCTGACACCACAGGGCATTCCCTGTCAATTCAGTGCTCCTGCTGCCTTCCCACAGCCCTCCCTTGCTGCTGTCTGCCCTAAGAGCGTGGGCCTCCAGCCTTGAACATATGTTGGTCCTTTCTCTCCTGAACCAATATAAAGAAGCAATCCCTGAATCCTCCTGCTTCTTCAGAGAAGCCATGATTTCTCATCTTCTGGCAGGATTTGTGCTCCCTGCAGCCTGACTTCCTAGTTATTGCTGCACTCTTCATCTCTTCTGCCTCTGCCATTCCTTCTTGATGCCCTTTTCTGCCTGTGTCTTCATCTATCAGGCTGAGATCCTTCATTTCTTATGAGTCCTCAAGGAAGGCAGTGTGTTATGTTCCTTAAATAAGAGTGCCTTGATTTTTATTTGTTTTCAGCCAAAGGTTCACTCCTCATCCTCTTTTACTTCAACGTTCTGCATTTCTGCTCATCTGTTCCCATCCGGCCCAGGCTCAGAGCATGTTGGAGGTATCCCAAACCTATCTCAGCCTTCTTGTCGGAATCCCAGCATATCTGTTTCACTTCTTTCCCCTCAAAGCTGATGTTTCTCAGACAGAGTTATGGTGTTGTCCTGTGATATAATTAATTACGTCTTCGCACTCACATCTCCACGACAAAATGACCAACCTAGTGGACGAGGGAAAGGCTGTGAATGTTGTCTACCTAGACTTCAGTAAAGCCTTCTACACTGTTTCCCACAGCATCCTCATAGGCAAGCTTAGGAGCTGTGCATTGGATGAACGGACAGTGGGGTGGATTGAAAACTGGCTGAAAGTTAGAACTCAGAGGGTTGTGGTCAGTGTCATAGAGTCTAGCTGGAGGTTCGTACCAAGTGGTGTTCCCCAGGAGTCAGTACTGGGTCCAGTACTATTCAATATATTCATCAATGACCTGGATGAAGGGACGGATCATACCCTCAGCAAGTTTGCTGATCACAGAAAACTGAGAGGGGTGCATAAGTCACCAGAAGGCTGTGCTGCCATTCAGCAAGACCTGGACAGGCTGGAGAGTTGGGCAGAGAGGAACCTTATGAAGTTCAGCAAGTGCAAGTGGAGGGTACTGCACCTAGGGAGGAATAACCCCCTGCACCAGTACAGGTTAGGGGTTGACCTGCTTGGAAAGCACCTCTGTGGAAAAAGACCTGGGAGTCCTGGTGGATGACTGTGTGACCGCGAGCCAGCAATGTGCCCTTGTGGCCAGGAAGGCCAACGGTATCCTGGGGCGCATCAAGAAGAGTGTGGCAAGCAGGTCAAGGGTGGTTCTTTTCCCCCTCTACTCTGCCTTGTAAGGCCTCATCTGGAGTACTGTGTCCGGTTCTGGGCTCCCCCGTTCAAGAAGGACAGGGAACTACTGGAGAGGGTACAGCAAAGGGCTAAAAAGTTGATTAGAGGACTAGAACATCCCTCTTATGAAGAAAGGCTGAAGGACCTGGGGCTTTTTAGCCTAGAGAAGAGAAGACTGAGGGGGAGATCTTATCAATGCTTATAAATACTTAAAGGTTGGGCGTCAGGAGGATAGGGCCAATCTCTTTTCAGTGGTGCCCAGTGACAGGACAAGAGGTAATGGGCACAAACTTGAACACAGGAAGTTCCATCTAAACATAAGGAGGAACTTTTTTAGTTTGAGGGTGACTGAACACTGGAACAGGCTGCCCAGAGTGGTAGTGGAGTGTCCTTCTGTGGAGACATTCAAAAACCCCCTGGCCATGTTCCTGTGTAACGTGCTTTAGGTGAACCTCCTTTGGCAGGGGGGTTGAACTAGGTGATTTCCAGAGGTCCCTTCTCACCCCTACCATTCTTTGATCTCAATGAGGAGATAGAGTGCGCCCTCAGTAAGTTTGCAGACAACATGAAGTTGGGTGGGAGTGTTAATCTGCTTGAGGGTAGTGAGGCTCTACAGAGGGACCTGGGCAGGCTGGACTGATGGGCTGAGGGCAATTGCATAAGCTTCAACAAGGCCAAGTGCTGAGTCCTGCACTTGGGCCACAAAAACAGCATGCAACACTAAAGACTTGGGAAAGAGTGGCTGGAAAGCTGCCTGGCAGAAAGGGACCTGGAGGTGCTGATCGACAACCAGCTGAATGTGAGCCAGCAGTGTGCCCAGGAAGGCCAGCAGCACCCTGGCTTGTATCAGGAATAGTGTGTCCAGCAGGAGTAGGGAAGTGATCATGCCAGTCCTCAGCACTGGTGAGGCCACACCTTAAGTACTCTGTTCCTCAAACACTGGGCGCCTCAATACAAGAAAGACATTAAGGTGCTGGAGCAGGTCCAGAGAAGGGCAATAAAGCTGGTGAAGGAACTGGGGTTGCTTAGTCTGAAGAGGAGGAGGCTGAGGGGAGACCTTTCTCTCTACAACTACCTTAAAGGAGATTGCAGAGAGCGGGTGCAGGTCTCTTCTCACAAGTAACAACTGATAGGACAAGAGGAAATGGCCTCAAGTTGTGCCAGGGGAGGTTTAGCTTGGACATTAGGAAAAAATTTTTTTACTGAAAGGGTTGTCAGAAACTGGAACAGGCTGCCCAGGGAAGTGGTTGAATCACCATCCCTGGTTATGTTTAAAAGCTGTGTAGATGTGGTGCTTAGGGACATGGTTTAGCAGAAACTTGGTAGAGCAGGGTTACGGTTGGACTGGATGATCTTTTTAGACCTGATTAGGTCTTTTCCAACCTAAATGATTCCATGATCTTCTATGGAGAGATGCTATCTTTCTCTGTTGCATGATGGCATACGATGCATTGCTCTCACTGTAAGGCACTCTCACCATAAGGCACTGGTGGATGTTGCTTTCAGTTTTGGCTAAACCTGTTCGTTTTAGGCAGTGTTCACTGGAAATTGTGTTCTCTCTGCCAGCTTCCCCACCAGTGGTAAAAATTCAGCACACTGCTTAAACAGCACAGTGAGGTAGCTGGTTATGACTGTTGGGATCTGCTTTCTGAGCTGTTCTGAGCATACTTAATTTTTCTAAAACCACCCGGTCTTGTGTCTTGTTCTAATTTGGGGGATAAAAATAATAGGTTTTATAGTAAATAATTTGAGGCACACTAACACTTGAAATATTTTGTATCTGTTCAGTTTTTGACCTTATGGAAATTTTCTGAAGATTTTAGCTGTTTGCACAACAAACTTATGATAACCATTTCTTACCAAGGAGGGAAAAAGTATTTGTCATCTGTGATTGTAACTCTAAGTGACTTGCATAGATTTTGGTGCAATTTGGCAAGTTTTATGCTGATCCGCTTCAGATGCGGAAGGGCTAAAAACTCTTCATCCCAATCTGAGTGTGCAGGATATGAGTCATTGCCTGATGGTCATTGCCTGGTCTGGCTAAGAAGGATATTTTCTGTGAACTGAGTCTGTGCATTTTTGAAAATTACCCTTTTACATATTCATGAAAATTTACCTAAATTCATTGCAGCTTTGCAATGAAAGTGAATTTCATCCTAGGAAGTGCCATATGGCCTGTGCTTTTATATCTAAACAATTACTGCATCAGAAATACAAAGCCCCAAAATGTGCTCTCAAGCCTTTGGAAGAATAAATCATCTAACTGATGCTGTGGACATACAAAAGCTGTGTACAATCCTTTGCAGGCTTCTTGAAGTCTCTGTTCAGGAGCACATAAACACGTGGTCCTGAGTTGCTGTCTTTTTTTGGTCTTTAACCCATTTTTGGTGACCTTCCTTGAACATTGGTCTGAGTGTAAGCAGCAGAGGTGGGTCAGTTTGATTTTTGGGGAGAGCCAAAAGCAGGGCTTGTGTGATGTTTAATGATGGGCCTGTTCTGTGGATGACACCCTCTAACTGAGTTAACGCTGAGTTAACCCTGTAACACTTATTGCCCTGGAAACATAATCTAAATCCACCCCCTTTGCTTGCTCCATGCAGTCCCACTGTTCTGCCAGGCAAATATCAATTTTATCATGCCAAAGCCCCAAGCAAGAGCCTCTCAAGTCTCTTTGGGATGGCTTGCAGTTGTCTCTTTCATGACTCTCCCAGCAGTTAACCTTCTCTGAAGCCATTTCCTTTCTCTATGTAGCTGTTTCTCCCCTTGAGTTTCACTAAATAACTAGCTCCCTTTCCCTTTCATCCCTGCTCAGCTGTTGGAGATGCTGGAGATACCAGCAGCCCACTAGGTTGTGATCCACTTTGAACTGCACCTGAAAAGATGGAGTGACCCTACCACATCCTTTAACGGACATAAGGAAAATCTATGAGTCATTTTTAAATTTAAAAAACTTGCCACAATGCCATCCTTGGTGGGACTGGATGTGACAGTTGTAGCACTCCAGAGAGGATGGATGGATGGAAGTGCTGCCCTGGCATGAGCACCAGGACACAGTGGTCTCTGTCACAGGGAGAGGTGCTGCTGTTGTTTCCTAGGAGTGGTTCTCCATGTGTGTCGTTGCAGTGAGAATGTGTGCTGCACAAAGTAGTGCAAGGGCCATACCTGTGGGACAGGCTGTGTATATTTAATAGGTCCCAGGCACCAGTTTTTGCTCTGTGCTGCCTCTTAGTCTCACTTTTCCACAATTCCCTTTCGCACTCCTCTTGCCACCACCCACCTTCAGACCAAAGCAGGGCAGGATCCCCTCTTCCGCGTCCTGATTTCAAATAATTGTAAGGGCTGGCTTCTGTACTGCAAGTTTTTCTGTGGTCTGAACAGTTTTCTACCTCTGCAATCACAGAGCTCAGCTCAACTTTTTCACTCAGGCATGAGAATTATAATTTGGAAAAGTTTTTTCCATTATGCTTCAAGCTGGCTGGAGACATCTTCTGCTCACTGTTGGGCGAGCTTTAGAGGGTAATGACTTTGTGCCCATGCCTGTAGCCCATGGTGGTATGAAAGGGACTGTGCACACCTGTTGTCTTCTTGTTTATTGGTGCTCCTTTGACCAAGGAGGCTATGTTTGGTGGCTTTGTGCCCTGGAGCTGTACTCTTGCTGAGACGACACCCTGTCCCTGCTCACTTTGTGCCTCTGACAGACGGCGGCAGCAGCACTCTGATATCCTTTCTGACGACATCTATGTTAAGTTTGGTTCACCAGTTCTGACACTCTGAAATACCTGGTAACAGGCTATGATGGGAAAGGGTCGTGCATTGTCCTCCAGGGGCATTTGTGCAAGCTTCAAGTGAGCTCTCCTGAAAAGACTGCCAGGGGTGCAGTCCCTTATGCTCGAAGGTGTCTGCAGCTCCTCTTCCTACTGTTTTGTTAATGTAGATAATTGTGCCATTCTTGAATGTGTATCAGTTCAGCATAAGGGAGTTTTAGTCTTAAACATAACAGTAGTAGGTCACGGTTGGCTTTTCCTCTGATACAAGCCAAAACAGGACTCAGCTCTGGAGACAGGGGTAATGTGGGACTGCCTGCTGACAGTGCTAGGTGAAGCAAACCCTTCTCTAACATGGGCTCTACTCTGGCTAATGAATGAGTCTGGAAGACTTAATTTTGCTTTTGTCAGCTAATTGATTATACTGAGGGCTGCAAGACTCTCAGCTTCATTTTACAAATTGGTCCTGAGGAATTTTGACCCTGAGAAAGAGGAAAGAAACAAAAGACCTAATTTCCTTACTTGCCTGCATCCCTAGCCATGCAGGCACATAGGAGGCTTTATCTGCAGGAAGAATGCTAAATGATTATTGTTTCAGTTTTACGCATGGTGCGTAGAGGAAACCCTCCCTTTGAATATCCAGTCCAGCACCAGCACTCGGGGTGCCAGGAGGAGCTGTGCTTCAGTGCCAACAAAGTCCAAGGCAGCTCAAACTCCTTCATATGCTGCCAGCATCTCTCTTTCAGTTGGTGTATAGTTGGTCCATTGGGATATGGCAATGCCCATCTTGCCATGCTATTCCTAAAAACTAGATCTGTGCAGGGCCCTTAACCTTACTTCATTTTATGGCAAAACCAGCCTTCAGAAGGATTTCAATTATTTTCTTCCCTTTCTCAAAAACTTCTTCTGCTGTGCCACCCCATATGATGAAGTCATCAGTGTATTGCAGGTGTTCTGGACTTTCACCCTGTTCCAGTGCAGTCTGGATCAGTCCATGGCAAATGGTGGGGCTGTATTTCTGCCCCTGGGGCAGCCGATTCCAGGTGTACTGGATGACCCGCCAAGTGAAAGCAAACTGTGGCCTGCACTCTGCTGCTAAAGACATTAAGAAATATGCATTAGCAATGTCAGTTGTGGCGTACTACTTGTCCACCTTGGACTCTAGTTCATACTGAAGCTCTAGCATGTCTGGCACAGCAGCACTAAGCAGTGGCAGGCCACAATAGTGTACTGCTAGTCTCCATTCTCCATTAGATTTTCTTACTGGCCATATGGGGCTGTTGAAGGGTGAGTGAGTTTTGCTGATCATCCCTTGACTCTCCAGTTGATGACTCAGCTTATGGATGGGGATCAGGGAATCTCAGTTGGTGTGATATTTCCACTGGTGCACCATTGTGGTACAACTGGCACCTGCTGCTCTTCAACCCTCATCAACCCCACCACAGAAGGGTCCTCTGAGAGACCAGGCAAGGTGGACAACTTTTCTATTTCCTCCATCTCCAAGGCAATTATACCAAAGGCCCACCAGTACCCATTTAGGTCCTTGAAATATCCTCTCCTGAGATAGTCTATGCCAAGGATGCACAGGGCATCTGGGCCAGTCACAAGGGTGTGTTTATGCCACTTCTTCCCAGTTATACTCACTTCAGCTTCCAATACAGTCAGCTGTTTGGATCCTGCTGTCATCCCAGAAATACACATGGGTTTGACACCTCTACAGCTTGATGGCATTAAGGTGCACTGTGTGCCGGTACCTACTAAAGCCTTATAATCCTGTGGGTCTGACGTGCCAGGCCACCAGATCCACACAGTCCAGTAAACCCAACAGTCTCTTTCCTCTACCTGTCTGGAGGCAGGGCCCCTCTCATCCTGATCAGAATCACCCACTTCTTGTGAAAATGACTTAGAAGTTACTTCAAGAGGATCAGAAGTAGGATCATCCCTTCTACTCTGTCTAGGGAATTTCCCACTGGAAACTGGAGCAGCATTCTTTCTGCAAGAATTGCTTTTGGGATTGTTTTCCCTCATAACTCATGTACTCATGCAGTGTTGTGCTGCTTCAGCCATCATCGTTTTATGCTGCCATTAGTTGCCTGATCACACAGGCCAACACTGAACTCAGCAACATCCCCTCAGAAGTTTTCTTTCAGACAGTCCTCCCATAAGTTCCTGTGGGCCCAGCTCCTCTGCTACCCACTGCGGTGCCAGCAAGACCTGCTGGACACAACAGACAGAGACAGCTCCCTCAGTGGCCCTTCACATGGAAGGACACCACCATGAGGGCTCAGCAAGGTGTGACTAGCCAAACAGAAGCCACACCCAACAAGAAGCTCTTTCAGTTGATTGACTCCTGGTTGACATAATCCTGGCCTCACCCACCACCCCAGCCATGACCACCTGGGTGAGGGCAGAGCCACAAAGACACAGGCGGGCCAGGTTCTGCCTTTGGAACATGAAGCCAATAAGAAAACAAAACATTCTGCTAGGTTGTGACTCATTCATAGGTCAACTCTGACTTGGGGCCCACAACTCAGGCCCCAGTACTTCATGCATGGAAGTAGGTTTTCCATCCTACTTCCTCATATCCCCTGCACATAAAACCACAGAGTACCTTTCTCTTGGGCAGGGGAGCAACCCCTCCTAATAGCTGAGATATAGGCCTGTACAGCTGGAGAGTAGGGCATGTTTTCTTTGAATTGCTGGAACTCCCAGGACAGTTTCTCCACAGCCAAAACTCAGGCCCTCAGCAAGGAGGAGATACTTCCTTCATATTGCCAGAGATGGCTGGCCAATTCATCCACCATTTGTCCCTGGCTGTATTTCCAAGACACTACTCCCAATGAGTTGGCATATGATAGTTGTGCACTTCATAGAAAATTCTGCCACACGAGTGGTGTGCATTGGACTTCATCTGGATCTGTAAGTAACTGCTTATCATAAATGACGTCCAGCACAGCTAAATTCCCTCAGGCACTGAATACCTCTCTCCATGGTGGTCCACTTGCCTAGTTGATACGTAACAACTTCCCTGAAGAGATACCTTTCCTTCATGCTTGACAGGAGTCACCATCAGAGGCTGAAAGCTTGAATCTGTTTTCCAATTGCCTTGTCAATACCACTTCCCTACACAGGGATACCAGTGGCTTGGCTTCCCGCCCCTCTAATTCCAAACTACCAGCCCCACTATCTCAGCATCGGAGCAGTCAGGTGATAATGTGTTTGCCTGGATGACAGCTGAAATCCCTTTTGCATATCTCGAATATCCCTCAAGGATCCCAGCGAAGGATGCACCTATCCAAGCCATGAGATGCCAGCTTTTCCAGGAGGATGCTGTGGGAGATTGTGTCAAAGGCTTTGCTGAAGTCTAGGTAGACCACGTCCACAGCCTTCCTCTTGTCTACCAGGTGGGTCACCCAGTCATAGAATGAGATCAAATTGATTAGGCAGGACCTTCCTTTCCTAAACCCATGTTGGCTGGGCCTGAGCCCTTGGTTGTCTTGTACGTGCCGCTTGATGGCATTTAGGATATTCTGCTCCAAATGGACTAGCATTGTGACTATGGACTATTTAACTAATATAAAAAGTGTGTATAACAAAATTGTTTTAGCAATTGCAACCTTTTTAGAAATTGCAACCCTTCATGCCACATGTTGGGCACCAAAAAAAGACCGTCGCGGGTTATGTCCAGCCAGCAACTGAGAACCACTTAGCCACTCGCCCACTCCCTCCACCCTTCCCCACTCCACATCTTCCCTGTGGGATGAGAAGCAGAATAGGGAGAAAAAGGCAAAACCCTGTGGGTTGAGATAAGGAGAATTCAGTAAAACAACACAACAGGAGAAGAAACAACAGTTATAACAATACTAGTAATGAAATAATATATAAAATGAGTGATATAAACCTCACTGCTCACCAAAGCTTTGTGCTTCCCCTGGGCTACCCCTCCCACCTGTTATATAGCAAGCATGACATCATTTTGGTATGGAATATCCCATTGGCTGGTTTGGTTGTCTATCCTGACTGTGGCCCATCCCAGATTCTTCTGAAAATTAACACTATCCTAGCTGAACCCAGGACAGGGAGGGAGAGGTTTGGAGTATCCTGGGGTATTTTTGAGTAATTTTGGGGTTTAGTAGTGGTGAGACATCCTATGAACAGTTCTGGAATAGTTCCATGCTGTGTGAGCCCAGGTCTGCACTTAGGTCCTGTTTGCTGCTGCAAAACCATATTTTTGTTTGTGTGACTGTTACTTTTTGAGATTGTATGCTTTAAACAAGCTATAGATATGTAGCAAAGTGAATTCAGAAAGTTTAGTCCTTATTGTGTTGGAATTGTGTTGATTAGAAAAGCCTTTTATTGGATAGGCTTGACAGGAATAGTCAATTAATATCTTCATGTAATTTAAAATTTCAATTCCTTCTTAGGTGAGGGATTTACATTAGTATTAATGTGACACCACAGCAGGGAAGCAGCAAAATACCCAAAAGCGAGTTGGCGTCTTTGCAGCAAACCCTAGGGAAGAAGTTATAGTGGCACAAGGAGCTGGTCCTGCGGGCACCACAGGCAGCAGCTCTGGCAGAATCTGCCTGCAGAAATGGGATCTCATCCCTGACCTGCTATGAGGATATGCCGGTGGATGCATCTACAGTGATGGGCTTTCCTTGCCCTGAACCTCTGTGCTTACAGATCCCCCAGCATCATTAGGAACCTCTTTTAATCATGTAGCTATTTTGTACCTTAATCAACTTTTCCTTGCTCTTGGAGAGCAGCAGCTGCGGGGGTTACTCATTGAGTGAATCATGGCAAAAAATAGTAGTTGTCTTTTTGAATTATTCCCTCACTGACTTACCACTTTTCTGATTGGGGTAGTAGTACAAACCAGTGGGATTTCCAGTCAAGACTCTGCACAGCCTATTTCCATGAGTCTTGCTGGTGGTGGTTTTATCTGCTGATGAAATGTTTAATTTTCAAATTGATCTTTGATTCAGTATGATGAAAGATATATTCTGTAAGAGGTTAATTATCTCTTACAGCAGAATGTGCCATGCCAACTACTATGTTGGCTGTCTCCAAGGATCAGTTTTGGTTGACTAGAACCTCTCACAAAGTGAAAGGGGTTAACAAAAACTAATTTTTTTCTTTTCTTCAGGATTTGGGCCACAAAACCAGTTAATGTAGCTTTTCTGAGAAGTATGAAGTGGTGTGTTTACCTTCCCATGCAAGTCTTGAATGTCTGGGATGTGGAATAGCTCCTTTGACTGAACCCTGAAGCAGCACAGGTGCTCCAGGAAATGTGGAAACACAGCAAATGTGGTGTGCTGAGCATTGCCATTATCCACTCTGTGGGTTTTAGAAAGTAACTGTCAGAAGTGCTTGTCTTCACTGCCAGCTACCTAAGCTGGCTGGATATATGTAACCTTTTAAATCAACCTTTTGAGTTGATGGATTTTTTTGTTTGTTTGTTTGCTTGTTTGGTTACTTATTTACTTTTTAGTAAGGGAAAAATGATGATGCTAAACTAACTGGTGGTCAATATAAATAGCTTTAGGAAGAAACTCCACTACTTTGAACTTCATAATCTTGCATAGGACACTGAAGTTTTGCACATTCTGCAGTATGAGACAACTGGGAAAAAAATACCCAGTTAAGACCTGGTCCAGAATAGGACCATCATGATAGCAAAGAGGCAGCTTCCCACAAACCTTGCTGACAGCAATTCAAATTTCCTTTTCATTCTTATCCATGGGGCTGCAAAGCAGAGGAGCAGATCTGTAGTATGGGAAACTTTGCAGAATAATTTGTAAGTAAATGAGGGATACAGTCCTGCCTTCTCTGAAGAGATTCTTCACCTACCCCTGTTCTACTACCAGTGCTCCCAGTTACTTGAATGTCCCCCAGTGAATGGGCTTGCTGGAGTGCTTTATTGGGATTTCTGAATCGTCAGTAAAGCAGCAGGTCGCTTGACAGAGCTCCTGTCTTTTATTAGGAAGATATGTTCCCATTTGTCCCAATATTGAATATTTTTTATAGATAACACTTCTGTATTACTTTTTTTTCCTTTTTAAATTCAGAGAATACAGTGAAAGGTGATCTGTTGCTTCTCAGTATTACAGCAGATGGGGAGAGGACAGCACTTCCACAGTGTGTTTTGCTGCTCTCAGAAATTCTCCTACCACTGCAGGTACTGCTGTAGATGTGGAAGTGATGCACACCACACTTATATGATAATGAACTTTTCACCTCTTGTCCTGGGCTTTAATCAAACTGAGTATATGTGAGAAAGGACTGGAAAGGGATAACCATTAAATCTTATTTTTTTCAGGTTAAATTTCCAGGATAGGAAGATAAAGAGCTAGGATTTTCTGGTTCCAAAATTTTTCTTCTTTTTTGGGTGCCAGCAGGGCAGAGAGGGGGTGTTAACTGCCCTACAAAATTCTTCTTAAGTGTGAATCACAATTATGATTTACTTTTAGATATACTAATATACAGGTTAAGTCAGAACTGGTCTGGTGCTTTTGGATTTAATACAATTATTTCTATTATATTTCTAATACAATTATTTGAGTGGTTCATAATAAATTCTAGAGCAGGTTAACATTTTTGAGTATGTAAGCCAAAAAATATGGAACAAAATCCCAAGGAATTTTTGACAGAAAAATGAATAATGTCTGATCATTTAAGTTTCAATAAACATCAGATATTTTAAAAGTTAACACACTAAAAAAATAAAGCAACAGAACTGTAAAGTTTTTAACATTGGCTTTTCGACATTTGATCCCACTTAACTTGCTGAGTTTACAAAGAACACAGGACATATCCACACAGCCTTCAGTCCCTTTCTGTCAAAAGATGGCCAGTTAGTCAGGCATTAGTCCTTCACCTGAAGGGACTGTATGCATAAAGGTTTAATGTCAGCCTGGGAGCTCTGAGATCCAGAGTCAACTTTCTCTTTTGTGAAAATCTATGTGCATGTGCTTGAACACATAGCTGAGCAGCCTGGTAGCTCATGCCCATCTGGAAAATGGGGATGATAAAAGTTCTCCACCACTCAGCCAGGACAAATTGCAGAACAACGTAAGCTGTTGCAGAAGGCAGAAGATCAATGTATTCCATCAGTTTGTATCTTTCAGTTCAGACCCTTCTGTTCCTAAATATTGTTTGAAAACCAAATGAACAAAACTGTTGTCTGGGGAGAACCAACAGAAGGGCAGAGAGCATCAAGGCAGGAGTGGGGGGTGTGTGTAACCCAAGGCTTGGTATGCCTGGATAGTTCAGCATGAAGAGCAAGCAGGAGATAACGGCTTCCTTCCCAAAGCTCTGGTGATCCCAAATCGAGGTGATACACTGTGGGGTTTCCAAATTCATGGATAGGTCAGGGCTGTCTCCAGAGTGCTCAGAAGCTCTTGCTACAGCACACGTCGTGCACTGGGGACATGGGTCTCTCACTGCACATCCCAAGCCTGTTTCATTTTACGTTGACTTCTGTTGTACTTTATACCTGTGCTCTATTGCTGTAATGTAGTACTGGTGTAACCACTCAAAATCCTCATGGACAGATTTTGCAGCAATGTTGGCCTTTTCTAGTGAAAACACTGGAAATTATTACCCTTTTTGACAGCCAATCTTCTCCAGAAAGTGATCAGGAGGCATTACTCTTAAGTAATAAGGGGATTAGGTCAAATTTCTCAAAGCAGTAATATATTCAGCTGCAGATTTGAAATGCTCAAAACATTACTTTGTGACTGCAAAAAAAAATTTAGCAAATGAAAGATGCCAGGGATATTCCACCCTGGATCATTTGTGATTTGGAGAGAGACCATCTCACCTTATACTGATGGTGCTTTCTGTTACATTTTTTCCCTCCTTTAAAAAAAAATAAGCAAACACAAGTATTTTCAGTAACTGGGAAAACCAAAGATCTACCTTTATTTTGGGAAGGTTAGGATCACTCTTTGTTCTACAAATAGCAGAAAAAGCAAGCATTAGAGGATGGTGTTAAAATAGTACCCTGCACCTCTCTTTAGGAATATCAGAGTCTTTTCTGCTATTCAAAAGGGAAGCAGAACAAAAACATTGTGGGCAATATTTTATAATAGAACAGTGAGCCTGAATAGATGGGGTTTTAAACCCTTGCTTCATAAACATTTAAAAGAATCATCACAGATTTAAACTTCATTTTTTATCATAGCTTTCCTCATCGTGCATCAGCTTTGAAGTTCTGTGATACCAGTGAAAGAAAATTTCAGATGTGAAGGATATTATTATCAGTATGCATTGATGCTTTTATATACTGATTATAATGAAGCCCTTCCCCCATAACATTCCCTCATTATTTTTATTTCTGCACCTAAAATGAAAAGTAATAAAAGTAAAGTAAAAAAAATATTTGCTCAACAAACATTTTTATAAGATCAGCAATTGATTGCTGAATGTCAGGCTGGATGGATTCTTCTGGACATAATTAGTGGTGCATGATGACTGATGGAGAGCCACATCCCTCTTTTTTAAATACATCTGTTCTCACAAAGGCACCTGTAAGGGAACTGAGCATGGTGTGGTCAAATGGCACTTACTGCAATGTATAGTTTTCTGGTGTCACAATAGTCTTTATCCTTTCCCATTCATCTTGTTGTAACAGAGTTTGGTTCAATGCAGCTACAAACTCCATTGATGTTCTGAGATTGCAGTGGTCTTTGGAGTTCTTGTGCGGCAATCTCTAGCATTTGTTTGGATAATGTTGGACAATGTTAAAAATCAAATGGCATCAGAAGAATATACTGCTGTTGAATATCTTCAAAATAGCACATAATGAGTTGCTACTGAATCCTACGTGCAAATCTTTGCAGAGATAGTATGGAAATCTGGCTGAGCGGTAGGAGAAGATTCTGCCATGGAAAGCTGTTTCCCAGGTACATCATGGAGTGAATAATCCCTTTTGGTGATGTACAGTAAGTGAAGGGTCTAGATTTTTCTGCCTACGTTTTCAATCTGATTGTTTCCTGTTATTTAGAACGTTGTATTAATTGAATTTTCTTACGGGTAATAAGTGATATATAGCCATATGTTGACTTTCACAACTTCCCTGTACAGGAGGCATTAATATAGCATAGCAGATTAGAACTTTTGTACCCCTGTGACATAGAATGTGAAGCTGGAAAAGTAAAAGCAATGGTAGTTCAGCCTCTTGTACAGTCTTCTATGTTATAGAAAGATCTCTTTAAAACCAAAGTAGGGATATTTCTGCAGTTCTGAAACATGCCAAGTACTTTCAGGCATCTGTTTTTGGCCTATTGCTTAGAAACAATCTTAATAAATGTAAATGAAGTTGAGCCTCATGCTTTTAGCAGATCCAAACTACTCCCTCTATGATTATAAAGCTGGTTTTTCCATTCCATATCCCCTCATTAGTTGATCCAGAAAGGCTGCAGAGTCATCTAGCTTTCAGATTAAAACATACCGTGTTTTCCTTTGGCAGGCTGAAAATGATAACAAGATTTGTTATGTACCATTCTTTCTTGGGGCAGAGCTGTGCAATTCCCATCACAGCAACCTTGAGCAGTAGGTGTGCACTGATTTCTCAGGTATTTTCCTATATTTTAAAACTAGGATTGTTGGGGAGGGGGGTGATAAGCATTTATTTATTTATTTTCTAATTCTTCTGGCCTGTTTTCTGGGTGGAAAGGGCAGTCTATCAGCTGGCATGGAGTGTGCTCACCATATCAGACCCTGTGCTAAAACATCACATCTCTCCGAAGGGGGGAGGTGGGTTACCACCTTGATCCACATTAGGTATGCTGCTTTCTTACAGCCACTATAAATATTGCTTTGATTGGCATGGTAAAGGGTTGTATTTTTGGTACTGCAAGTATATACAGGGCTGCCATTTAACATCATCACGTGCTGCTGATTTCCAAATGATCACCTTGACATTTTAGTACCTGCAGCACAGCTGCCTGGGACTGCAGGAAGCACCTTGAGCAGTGGGCAGGTGACTCTTCCATGCTGTCCCTGCCTGCCTCGCCGCTGTGACTGGCAAAAGTGGAGGTAGGTAGGCTCCAGAGGAGATATGAACACGAGATAAGATAAAAACCTGCCTGTATGTGGGGTACGTGCTGGAGAGCGTGCTGCTTCTGTGGACTGTCACTTTTGCTGCACTGAGCGCCCTGTGTGCCTCTGAGCAGATGAGCACTGGGAACAGATTCAGAAATACTGTGTGCCCAGCTTCGTCTCAGTCTCACTCTGTGTATCCATCTCCTGTTCTGTGTTTGGTTTACTAATCTGATTTATCAGCTATTTCCTGTAAAGTACAGGATTAACTTCTATCTAGTATTTTAAGCATTATACTCTACTTATATTTGGATACTTTGTAAGGTAAATAAAGCATGCTCCATTATCAAGCACTCCTGGTGCTTTCATCTAACAGCTTTTTCTGTAAAACTGATTTTCCACTGCAGTTTCAAAAAACCCCTTATTTTGTACAGTTTTTTACATTGTAACCTTCATCTGCATGTAGTTCTGGATTCTAGTTGTGGTCACTAATCTGCATCTTTGACAATTTCTTTCTGTTTGTAATAAAAGTGTATTTTTCCACAAGATCGAGTTGACTGAAACCATTTTATGTTTCCAGTGATGTAGACAGGTATCAGGCTGCAGATTGCTTAGTAATTCTCTTCTGACTAAAATTAGAAAGAAAAAAAAAATTGCAAAATTTAAAGATCATTGAAATTACAGCCCTTTGTTCTACCTTGTTAGTTAACATTCCAAACAGTGATGTATAAACTGCACAATTTGTTTTGTTAAAATGTATCCAGTGAGGACCCATCTGTGTAATAATTGACATTATTTATATTCAAAAGGGACACTGCATTTGCTAGAAGAGTCCTTACTCCCAGCTGACCATTTCCAGTGTGACTCTAAATTATTGACTTACATTCATTCTCTATTGACCTATTATGGGTTCATCTGCTGCTTTCAGCTTGCTTATCATGCTGTACTTCTCATTTTCCAAACTGAATAGTGATTTACTGTGAAGATGTTGGGATGAATTGTTCTCCAATTAATATCTGAAAGCCTCTTATGCCTCAGATAGCCTCTTTCACTTGAAACCCACATTGAGAGCTCTGGTACCTAACAAGGCCAGCAGCAATGCCTTGGCAGTCCTGGAAATATCACTTTTTTTTCTGTCCTTCCTGATCCACTGAGTATATGCTTGTATTTCCAAAAAGAGTTTTTCTGAGATAACGTGCTTGGTGTCTTTGGAGGTGGAATGATCCTTCAGGTCTTTCTGGGCTCTACCAAGGATGTTCATGGGCAAGGTGAATTGGTTTTCTTGTCTGTTTAGGAGGGACATCCCATTTTCTGCAAAGTGCTTTGAGTTTACTGTATGCTACAAAATTGCACTTGGTGGCTTTTTCATGCTTACTCTGCTTGAATGGGTTTTGTTCTCAAATATGCATTTGCATATTGTGCAACCACCAGGGAAATCATATTAACTATACAGGATGAAAGTTATTTTTAAATACGCATGTTTTTCAGATAACTTATATGCTTAAATACATTTGGAGAATGTTTGAATTGGAAGCTGTGACTTAGAAATAGTTTTTGAGGAAAATTATAAAACAATAGTAAAGTAAAAGGCAAAGTTATATGAATGCCATGAGAGAGTGAAATTATATATTCTAGGACTGTCTGGTTTTGAAGAGATCTGGTTTGATCAATATTGATTGATACAGTTTTTAATCTTTTCATTTGAACTATCAAAGTGTCACTCTGAGACTTTGCTCTGTATTGACTCAGAGGTAGTTTAACCAACATCCATGAAAAATGCAATTAGTAGCTTACATGACACATACAGTTGTTGAGGTGCCACAATTGCATGGCAGATGAGAGTCGAGATGAAGGACCTGTCAGCCTGACCTCAGTCCCGGGAAAGGTTATGGAACAGTTCATCTTGGAGGTGATCACATGCCAAGTACAGGACAACGGGGGGATCAGGCCCAGCCAACATGGGTTCATGAAGGGCAAGTCCTGTTTAACCAACCTGATCTCCTT
>JAVSBS010019492.1:39525-51674 GCA_033124195.1 Coracias cyanogaster | reverse complement strand
GCAGGTGAGGTTGGCCGGGGCTCGGAGCAACCTGCTCTGGTTGCAGATGTCCCTGCTCCCTGCAGGGGGGTTGGACTGGATGAGCTTTAAAGGTTCCTTCCAACCCAAACCACTCTATGATTCTATGCTACATTTGATGGTTTCATTTAAAAAGGTGAAACATACTATATTGCTCAAGAGCCAAAAATCAGTAGCCAGGCAGGCTGAGCAATGGCATGTCTTGACTTCATTCATCTCATGGGAAAACCAACCAGGTCAGTCCAGCTTGACAAGTGGGCCCCAACACCTAAGTGGATGCAACGACCATGCTGGGTATCAGATAAAGAGAAATGGTTACGATTACAGCAGCAGAAACAACCCACGTATTTATACCAGCAGTGTCCATTTTCATTCTGCTTTCAGTTCCTCCCAATTATCACTTTCCTTCTGAAATTCCCTGATCTTGATTCCTGTCTGAACATACTTTTTAAGGAAAGCTTAAGCATCAACAGCTCAGCCATTCATGAGAAGTGAAATAAAGTCTTGCCATAATAAAAAAAAAAAAAATCATTGCATCCGTGCTTTAAATAGCTCCCTAGTCAAGATGGCCACAGTTGGAGAGCCCGCATTTGGCAAGAAAATTTTGCTCAGTGGGAAGATATCTTGGCTTCTTGGAAGGAAAACTTGCTTTGATTTGGTACCTTCCTTTCAGTACATACTGAAAGTTCACAAGACAAGGTCTGCTGGAGTAAAATCTTGCCACTGACTTGCTTGGTTTTGCACCAAGCCCCTGAAACTAAGGAGATACTTGGTACGCGAGCTCACTTGAGTAGTATCAGATGTGCGCTGAAAAACACAAGGAAATTGGTGTTGGGAAACGGCAGGGACAGCAAAGCTTGAAGAAAGAGCTCCTACAGCTCTCACAACCTACTCAGAAGTACTCCTGTCCCCTGCCATGGCCTGAAGGAGCCCTAACAGCTGAAGGAACAGCCCCATGGACATTCAGCTACACTGAGTGCTTGTATTTTAAGAATTATCTTACCTACCACCAAATACATTTATTTCAATATCTCAGGAAACATCTGACACTAATGAGTGCAGACCTACCAATCGCTCCTCCCCTATTTTTATGTGTGTGGTTTTGCTGCTGTTGAAACAAAACCCTACATTATCAATTTGAGCAGAGGTGGCTAGCAATCGACCCAAATAATCAATATTATAGCACACCCATGCTAAAATACTACCAGGGATTTTAAAAAAAAAAAAAAAAAAAGACATTCTATTTTACGTTCATAGATTAAAGTAAAATACACACCATTAGTACTGGAAGCTATGCTGATGGGTCGTTTGGAAGCCTCCAAAGACTCTATTCTGTTAAAGAGTATGCTGCAGATTAAACTATTAAAAGACTGTCATTTGCTAAAATAATCCTTTAAGCGTACACTGGCTCCAGACTGCACCCAGGGAAGTCGCACGCTTTGAAGAATGGAGTTTTCCATGACTCCTGCCTTAGAAATTTCTGATAGGAATCCAAGCGGCAGCACAGAGAACACAGGGTTGACATAACAAATGCCATAGCCAATCTGAACAATTACGAGCCCAAATCTGCCGTCATTTACATATCCATGGGATTCCAGCTGGTGAGCTCAAATTATCTCTGCACAACCAACAGAGAACACTTTTTTTTATGCAGAATCATAGAATCGTTTTGGTTGGAAGAGACCTTTAAGATCACGGAGTCCAACTGTTAACGCAGCGCTGCCAGGGCACCACTAACCCATGTCCCTCAGCACCACAACTGAGAGAAGGAGGTGTCTTGCGGGGGAGGTCTGCATCTCCACAGGAAGATGAGAATAGGTGACCACAGCTCAGATGCGTTGCAAGCATCTAACTTGCTCCATTTCACAGAGCCCCGCGGGGTGAAGGCACTAAGACAAAGCAGTCTGTTGGAATGTACGTGACAATGAGGCGAGGAAGTTTGTTGCTTTGCTTCACACCTTGTTTCTTCCACAGGTTCCTCTTTCTGGGAAGAGCTGGTAACGGTGTCTACAGTTCATCTGCAAGTGCCTTCCGCTGACCGAACGGAGAGATCACAACCCTAAACACCATTTGTATAATCTGTGGTTTAACACTTGGACACTACTTTGAGACTTTACAGTTAGTTCTATTTTTTCTTCATTATTCATTTTTTTCCCTTTTATGCTTCTTCAATGGTATTAAAACACTGTTCTGTAGAAAGACCTATTCTTAATTAAAAACACCTCGTGAAAGGGGGGATTTCTTTTACTACTAAGAAGATACGGGTCAAAGCCATCTCTTCATTAAAATCATAAATACCAGCTTCAGTATTTCACCTCCAATGGATCACTGATTTTCTGTTTCTTTCCAAATAAGCATAAATCAGCCAGAAGAGTGTAACCCATGCTTATGTGCAAGCCACTGCATACCTGACCCGATCCTTTCTGGGATCAGTGTGCAAGGCTCGCAGGATAAATCATCTGCAAGGCTGGACTCTTCCATTCGTGTTACACCCTTCTTTTATTGAATATCGAGTGTTTCAGCAGTGAATCTTTGCAATACAACCCATCTGCGCTTGCCAGTCTTGCTTCTCAAGATGCAGACAAAAGTTATGGCCAAAAAAAAAGACCACCTATCTCCCAGGAAAGGCTGGAGCAGAGCACGGTGTGTAAAACTGTAAAATAAAATGGGGCTCGGGCTCGCTACGCCGCAGCACAGCACTTGCTCTTTTGTGAGCATACCTAGAAACATAGATCGAGAACAAATGGTGCATTTGACCTTCCTGACAGTAGCACCGGAGGGAATCCTCTGTTGTTTCAGAGCTGGGAAACCTGTTTATATCATCACTGGAGTGCCGTTTGTCCTTATTTTTGTTAACCGCCCCAAACCTCCTACAACATAAAAAACAACCCTCCTGTTTTTTCCATAGCACTGGTATTTTAAACCGCCACGTGTTAGTCCATACACATTGACACTTTCTGGAAAGGGAATCAGGACTTGCTTGACACCACGAGGGTAAGTTAAGTTCATGCACGTGCAAATACAACCTACAAAATACTATGTTTATGGTGTGATAGGAGAAATGAAATCGACCTTGCATGATTCATGGTGAATAAATTCACTGAACTACATTTTTTTACCTCATGGGCACATGCATTAACCCCTGAAAAGAAAATCATTCCTTGGCACTGTACTTTTTTGAAGAGAAAACCCAAAAGGCCCTGCTCCCGTCACCAAATAATGTCTAAAGCTGCACAGGCTGGGGCAAGGGTGGGGAGGTTCGACAGCAGCGAGGGGCAGAGAGAGGCAAGACTGAAAGATTTTCACCCCTTCGAGTCAACAAGGGAGTGTTCCAGCTGACATATGCAGCCTCTGCTTGCCCTTTGTCATGTCTGTGTTTCACCTCAAAAACTGTCAGTGACTTGTCAGAATCAATCAGAAAAGCTAATGCAATTCTGCAGTGATGTACAAGTTTGGACAGCATGACATCAAATTTCTGGTAGTGTGTGTCAAGTACCATATGAAAACAGATGTCCTCATTACTCCACTGCTTTGGTACAAAAGAGTAGATCTTACCTTTTTGACCCGGATCTGGCAATTGGGGGATTATAACAAAGGACGGCAAGCGACAGAGCCTCCAGCCAGCGGGTTATCATAGAAATCGAGTTCTAACGCTCCTCAGCTTCCGGCAAAAGAAGTTTACTTTATCAAGTACAGTTTTCCTACTGGATGCTGCTTTAGGTTCCAAAGACTCCAAAGTCTGACTGTCAGGGCTTTGGCTGTATTCTGTCCAGCTTGGGGCTCCTCAGTTCCAGAGAAACGAGGAGCTACGGAGAGAGTCCAGCAGAGGCTCTGAAGATGCTGAGGGGCCTGGAGCATCTCTGCGCCCAGGAAAGGCTGAGAGCCCTGGGGCTGCTCAGCTGGAGCAGAGAAGCCTCCGAGGGGATCTGATCAATGCTGAGCAAGAGCTCAAGGGCCCATGGCGGGCAAGAGGATGGGGCCAGACTCTTGGCAGTGGTGCCCAGTGACAGGACAAGGGGCAACGGGCACCAACTGGAACCCAGGAGGTTCCACCTGAACAGGAGGAGAAACTTGTTTGGTGTGAGGGTGTGGGAGCCTGGCCCAGGCTGCCCAGAGACGTTGTGGAGTCTCCTTCTCTGCAGAGATTCCAAAGGTGCCTGGACACGATCCTGAGCCCCCTGCTCTGGGTGAGCTGCTGGAGCAGGAGGGTTGGCCGAGATGATCTCCAGAGGTCCGTTCCTACCCCTACAATGCTGGGATTCTGTAACACTTAATCATCTCAAAGAAGGGAAGAGTCTAAGACAAGAGGACAGACACAGCAGAGCTTTCATCAGAGATGGGAGAAAAGCAGAGTCCTGCACTGTCTTCAACACCTTTTGATGGGCTGTAGAGATGGAAGTATGACCCACGCTGACCAAGAGGATATAACTAGAAAAAAAAATCTCCCTGTCTTGGGAAGAGGAAGCACACGAGATTGGCATGACATGTACCCTTGAACCAAAACCTGAAATTACTCTAATACCCTGCAGCCTTCTCAAGAGTCAAGGCAACAGATTTAAAAGAGCAAAAAATTGTTTTTCTCTGTATTTCAGCAGGAGTTAAAGCCACTGCACCATCCCCACCGGTACTTACTTTTCAAACCAAAGAGTGAGGTTTGTAGTGTGACGAATCATTTTCAATAGATTGGGGGAATTTATTTCCTTATCTTCTTTGGTCCACACACTCCCAACGAGTTCAGAAGGCTGTACTGCCCTGATAATGACAAAGCAAGATGCAGAAGAGTGCTCAGTACAAATAATAATTGTATGTTCTGTGTTTGCATGAAAAGATTCTTTATTCCCTTAATCATGACTTGATATTTCACAAATACAACCCAATCTAATCTGCTGCAAGAGGTACTTAAAATAACATTTTTTGACAAGTATTTGGCTATAGAAGGAAATACATTTTTATCTTAATTGAAATTGGCATTTTTGAATACGTATCTTCAGATAAGAAACTGATGAAGGAGTAAGTTTAATTTCCTGAAAGCATAAGAAAGCATCTTAAAGATAGTTACGGTTTTCTTTAAAATAGAAAGCACTTTGAGCAACCTGCTGGAAAAATGGCCTATTTCAACAGAAAACCTGCTGCCACTGCAGCACGAAAGGATGTTTCACCTTTGGGTTTTGTAAGACCTTAAAGAATTTCTAGCCAGCAAAACCCACCTGTATTTATCTCACGGGTAACAGCAGAGCTGGGAAACCACGGAGTGCTTACGGTACCTGACAGTACTTTGGGCTGATTCTACAACTCAGGACTCTTTCTGGCTCAAATAATGCAAGGAAGACACGTATCGGTTCAAGCCCTACCTATAAAGGTCGGACTCGAGCAGCGTCAGCTGTCGAGCGATCTCTATGGGATGCAGAGTCATGAGGTCCAGCGTTTCGCTGTGCCCCACGCGCCAGATGTGCCACTCGATGGGGGGAGGTGGGCTCTCAAAGGTGATGTTGTGGCTGATTCCATTTGCTTGAGCTTTCTTTCTCTTGATTATTTTAGCAATTGATTCCACCCACTTCTTCATGGATTTTCCTGCAAAACAGAAACCATTAGAAAACCCTACTTTTTCAATACCACCTGAAATGACTTTTTTTTTTTCCATTTAATAAAACCAATCCCTCCAAATTGTACATGCACTCAAAATTCCACATTTCTGCATGCAAATTAATTAGGTTTGTAGTTCCTTATTTTTTTCTTATGGGTTCTTGCACCTGTAGCAGTTGGCAAAGACAGACACAGGTGAATGAATTCTGTGGTGCCCAGTTGTGTTTAACCACATCTACTGGTAGTTTTTCAGTGGAGAAAAGCAGTTCTCTATATATTGTATTTTACTTTTTCCCCTCAGCTGCAACTCTCTCCACTTTGCTTATCTACTTAAGAGGAGAAGGACTAAAACCAACAAGCTTCAGCTGAGATCTCTGCAACATGCTGTACTAGTGCACTGCAGAAGAAAAAGAGTAGAGAAATACAAGTTTATAGTATCAGCCCAACATTTATAGTACACAAAATAGTGGACAGGATGGGAAGTACCTTAGGAGTTCAAGAAAAATAGCTTTTAAGAGGCTAACTAAAATGGAATTATTCCTCTCTGGTCAGCAGTGGAGACTTCTGCAGAAGATAAACTACTGTTCTCTAAGCTAGTCTCTGAAGTATATTACTCAATATACAATCTGGCAACCTGAAAATTAAAGTCTGGAATTGCCAGGATAATGACTAAAATTGACATGCCAACACTGCTGCCCTCCACATAGGCTGCCAAAAAATCTGCTATTTCATGAGGGATTGCTCCAGAGGAAACGATACCAAATGGGTGAAGGATCTTCTAAAAGGATAATGATTTTCAACTGAACTTTTCAGTAAATGGGAAAAGAACGTGATGGCAAAAAAATAATCTCAGTAAGCAACAGGGGAGGAATTCTCTGTGAATAAAACACGGGGAGGAGGAAGGTGACAGCCTGAATTAGCGTCAGGCAAGGATGAACATTACTGCACAGCAGTAAACACGCTTAAGGTGAATATCACAATGCCTGCAGTAATTTTTGGTGGCTGTTTAGGCTCCAGGCCAAAGCTTGCTCATGTAAAGGAGAGTCTCATAAACAGCTCAATTAAAGGCATTAAAATTACTCATGTGTGTCAAGATATTCTCATGCCTAAAACCTGTCAGGATGAGACCTGCAGGTTGTACTGACGTGTGGAAGAACGACAGGAGCACCCATGACCATACCTCTTACACTGGAAATAAACGTCTCCAGTCGCTCCAGTAACTCCAGATCTCTTTCAAAATCGTAAAAATGGTGCTCTACCCAGTGACGGAAAACATTTAATATTCTGAGGAAGGAGAGGAAAAAAAAAAATTAAAATTACGGTTTGTTTTTAAGGACTTCGGAAGCTCATCCCTTCGTAAATACTAAATGAGACAATTCTACAAAAACAAAGTTACAGATTCACGTAGTTGATGACTATCAAAATAAATATGGACAGAGGGACAGAACAAAGACTAAGCACAGAACCAGAGACTGCAAAAGTCCCCAGGTATTTAAAATCTAATTTTCCAGTCTTAGTATATATATAGTTTGGTATTTTTTACAGTCTTATATAAAGAATGCTAGCATTGATGTGGCTTCAGAAGAGGAAAAAACTTACCAAAATCAGATAAAACTGGTAATTCTAAGGTGATTTTCTGATTTTAACTAAAAAAGCTGATTTGGATTTCCCATTTGGTAAAAAAGAAATTTGTAATCATTTCTCTCCTACAGACAAATTCCAGCTTAGAAGTTGTTGCAAGTGTACTGCCCTACTTAGGACTTTTTAATGACACTAATGGCCGACCCAGACCCAGTGCTTCCTTTAAGGATAACACTAAACTTTCTCTTGATTTTTCTCTACACTTGCTTAAACAAACAAGCCTCTAAAAGTGAACTCGGCCTTCTACTCTTAGGGTGCATCAAGACAAAAAACTGGTTTGCCTCTTCTTCAGGTAAACAAGTTGAGCTCAAAACTGATTTATTGGGGAGCATCTGACCTGAAGAGCAAGGAAAAAATCTCCTACATCAACTAGATTTTCCCTTTGCCAACTCAACAGGTGGGACAGGGTGATGGGGTTAATGGAGAGCCCACGGCCTCAGACGCGGAGGAGGAGGAGAAGGTTCTGGTGAGATGTCGTTACTTGTGCCCCACCACCTTTGCAGAAGTGGTTCCGCTGTGTGCAGGGTGCTGCTGAACTCCTCCACTGCTCGCAGCTCAGGAAATGCAGGTAAACCAGTGCTAATGGTCTATCAGGATACTGGTTGTGGTGGCTCAGCCCTTGAGAGCTGGGGCAAGAACATCTGAGAGGGACAGGGCAGACAACTGATTGTCATCTGCTCTGTGAGTCAGAGCATGAGAGAAGCTGGCTGGTTTAGCTTACTCAACTGAAGGGTGCTCTACATGAATATAGAGAGAATTATAAATAGTTCTCCTCTTCCCAGAGTAAAAGTTAAAGAATAAGGTTTATCACATGCAAGAATGGGCACCCAAAGAGATCATTCAGGCTGGAAACTAATGACAGCTTCTAACCGTCAAAAGAGGTGATGTTTTGGAACAAGTTCTCAATAACAGGAATACAGGATCTTACCTCATCAGTCTTTACCTTTGAGATATCACGGCAGTTATACTGAAAAAGCCAGAAAGATTGCCTGGTTCTGCTGACTGCATTTCTAGCTGAGCACCTCCCTTTTCTTATCACCTCCCAGGCATTTAATCTAGTCGTAGACGTTACTGTCTCCATGCCTCTGCCCTGCACAGCATGTTTATAGCATTTTCTGTGAGATGGGGAAGGAAGGGAAGGAGGGAGGGAGGAATGGGATGAGCATCTTCACCTTCTCCATCTTCTTCCCAAATCTCAGATCTCTCTGAAGTGGAAGTCAGTGCTATTAACACTAGGATGTACAAAGTTTTGGGCCTAGCAACCTAACTGCTCAAATTCAGGCGCTTCAGAGTTCCAAGCTACTAGAAATGTGTAGTCTGTCCTAAATTCAAAGATTAACTGTAAGCCATAAAGGGTGTGTGTTAAACAGCAGCTTTAAACCACATATCTCATCAAGCAGGCACCAGTAAGGGCCTCGCCTCACCAACCACAGCATGAAGCAGCCAGTGAAGAGCAGCTGTCACAATAAGAGGTATCGTGATCCCTCAAACAAGGAGAGGGCCAGAAACCAAAACCAAAGACCCTGGAAACTTTGGAACAGGGCACGAGTTTCAAACAGGTCAAAGAAAACACATGAAGGCAAAAGTGCTAAATGGATTTTAGAAATTAATAGCAAGAAACATGGTTAACTGCTGCTTCAAACTCTTCCACACGTTCCAGTTCATCGGTTCAAGATGTGCTTGTACCATGCAAAGGGGCACCGTGAGGAGGTCCCCCAGCGACTTCCAGCCTAGCTAGCAGAGAAGGCTCCAAAATATAGCAGAGAAAGCATTATGGTATTTAAACTCTTGAGCCAGTTCTGTCACAAGAGCCCATAGGTGCTCCACAGGCACCTGGGTGGATGGACGCAGAAACGGAAAAGAGCAAACTGAAACCAGGGAAAGTATGTGCTGAGAGGCAGCATGTGAAGCTCTTCCAAGAACTGATAACTCTGGAGACTCGTGGTCCTGCTGAACCCACAGAAGCTGATAAACTGAGCACGCCAAGGGCCTGATAAATCTGTCCAAGGCCATGAGCACACACGAGTATCAAGGTTACACTGAAGTTGTGTAACTTGGACTCCATCCAGGAAGGTGGTGGCAGCTACATATTGATAAAAACGACAGTATTACACACAGACTTTGATTTTTTTATAGATATACACACAGCCATCTGACGAAAATGGGACTCCTCAGTGAGTTTCTGCACACCCACCTTGAAGGTAGTGGTGTGTCAGTGTGACCCTTCACTTTAAACTGCTGTTGCTCCCAACAGGTCACTATGGATGACTGCGTGTGGTAACAGAACAACTGAGGGTACCGTGCACAGAGTTACCTGCCACTAACGGTAACATCTTGATGCTACGAATAAAAACAGTTTAACGGCTAAAAGCTGTTGGAGCAAATATTGGTTGTGATCTGTGTCTCCTCCTGACTTGATCCCCATACTGGGGAAACAATTAGCCTCATTCATCCTAGAAACCCTTAATCGTTCCCCAAGTCAGCTTGGTCAGCAAGACCTTGAAGATTCACTGCGGGCTGCTGCAACGCGCGGCGCAGACAAGAGCCTCCCTGTCTGTGTGCAAAGACAGCAACGGGGCTGGGCAAGGGAGGAAAATACCAGCGGGGCTGAAAAAAAATGGAAACGGAGAAACCATCTTCAGAGGGCCTGCTAACAAGGGCTCCATTCAAAAGGCGGCCAGCAACACTTTCAGTCGTACATCTCGCACCCACAGCCGCTTTACATCGCAGCCGGACAGCGTCCTTGTGGGTGGCGATCGCAGCTGTGAGCGGCGGAGAACCGAAGTACAGTTGCAACAACAGCAGAAGTCAGTATGACTAATCAGAACGTGGCCTGGGCTATTAGGCTGGCTGCAGACGACGATAAGTCCCTACTTGACAGCACAGCAGTCTCCAGAAGAGATTACTGTCTCCGGGATCGCCGTATGATCAGTGAACTAAAATCTGGCTTCAGCAGAACAAATTTAAAAGCGAGTAAACCTGAGTTGTACTGGCTGGACGTATTCCTTGCGAAATCGCTTCAGGTCGGCGCTGATGGGCTGCTCTCCTTTCTCGATGGCCAGCCTGTCCGCTTCAGTAGGCTCAGGCTCGGGGATTTCAAACCTAGGAATGAAAGCACCAAAAAACTGAACGGCAATTAAGAAAAAATACAAACCCTTTATGTAGGACATGAAGTGTAATTGCATTTTAAAAAAAAATTCAGTGCAGTGAAACTCAAGCAGTCATCTACTCCCTGGCTTGCCTGGAAGTCCCTCCTCCCCTGGCTATGTGCTGCTAACACGCCCAGCTCGTGCCCTGATAATTTGCTGGTTCTCTGGTCATCACAAGACGTCTAGACTAGGATATAAGGTTTTTACCTACCTGCAACCTTGATTAAGTGAAGATTAGAAGGAAGCTTAAGAGTGGCTTTATCACAGTGTATTAAAAAGCTGTTTACATCAGGAGTTGGTGCCTTTCAAATGAACTGCTTAGATCATTTCTGTTCTTATTTGCATCGAGAGTTAGCCACACTCAGACCCGCTCTCACGAGGAAGTTAAGCAGTTTAAAACCTTACCACCGCACGGCTGAGGCACACCAAGAGCTCCAGCTAAAAATTCAGGGAACTAATGTAACAAACCAGGAAAAGGATACTTGCATTAAAAACTTGCACGGCTGTTTTAAAAGTTCCTGATTTATGAACTTCACTACAAGATGTGCTGCATGGCACCGAGCACCCGAGCAGCAAAGGAGCAGGTAAGCACACAAAGCCTTTCAGTGTCTTCAGAAAGGATGACCGCTGCCTACCTCTCAATCAGTAAACTCAGCAGCTCCTGGGGCTTGCAGAAGGAGCGGTATGTGGTGAGGAAAGTACGTACAAAATTAGGATCTGTAAAGAGAATAAGAAAATGATGCAGTGGGGTTTGTTTAATCCAACCGAAAAATATCAGAAATAAAATACGCATACACTCACAGAAACACAGAATGGTGGGGGTTGGGTGGGACCTCTGGAGATCTTCTCATCCAACCCCCCTGCGAAAGCAGGTTCACCCAGGGCAGGTTACACAGGAATGTGTCCAGGTGCGTTTGGAATCTCTCCAGAGAAGGAGACTCCACAACCTCTCTAGGCAGCCTGTTCAAGGGCTCCTCTCGGTAAAGAAGTTCCTCCTCATGTTGAGGTGAAACTTCCTGTGTTAAAGTTCGTGCCTGTTGTCCTTCATCCTATCACTGGGCACCACTGACAAGAGTCTGGCCCCATCCTCTTGCCCCTCAACCTTCAGCTATTGATCAGCATTGATCAGATTCCCTCTGAGTCTTCTCTTCTCCAGCTCAACAGCCCCAGGGCTTTCTCCAAAACGCCTCTACCACCCTGACAAAGGTGTCTTACCTGTTCTTAAACCCTCTCCAGCAGTGGGGTGCAGCCCTGCCCTAGCCACACCACTGCAGCACAACTACCCTCTGCAGAGCAGCTGCAGGGAAAACATGACCAGCAGTGGAGGTCTTACAAAGCAAATACCTGCAGCAGTTCAAGACACTGCATCTCCACAAGCCACCACACCTCCCTCCTGCTGGTCCTCACCCCTAGGTAGGTGTGTTACCGGGAGATGGGCCTATCCACAAGCTACCTCGTGTTTTATTGGGCCCACTCTGCTATGTAAAAGGAAAAATATCCTTCCCTTAATCTCTTTTAAATCCACTCTTTTGTAACTGAGTTTCTTAGGTCATGAATAAGCAAGTTGAGAAACAAACCACTTTACTGTGAGCCATGGAGGGGCATCATCTGGCCCTAATCCTGACACTGCGAGCAGTCCTGCGCAGAAGGACTTGGGGGTGCTGGGGGTGAGAAGCTGGAACTGAGCCGGCCCCGTGCGCTCGCAGCCCAGCAGCCAATGTCCTCCTGGGCTGCATCCCCAGCAGCGTGGGCAGCAGG
>JAVSBS010019491.1:42779-81939 GCA_033124195.1 Coracias cyanogaster | reverse complement strand
CAGGTAGAAGGGTTTTGTGGCAAAACCTTCCATCTGGCTCAGTTACATATGAAGTCGGTGATACAATAGTAGGTGTGTAAGTCTCTGCTCTTGCTTGCTTCCTGCCTGCTTTTAATTTTCCTGTTTTGTACTTTAAAATGATCAGTGAAAAAGGCAATAAATCTCAATACTGAAGAAATTCCACCACAGCTGACCCTTTGTCATATATTTCTGCTGTACAAATTAGCTTTTGTGATGCTGGTCATATAAATTCTGTGCCATTAATAATTTTCAGTCTAGGAGCATAGCAGAAAACCTGTTCACAAAACACATCTATTCGCTCACATTTTGAGGGACAAAATATGTGTGACAAGGGCTGATTTAGTCTGTGCTGGTCTGTGATACAGCATTAATAAAGAAACTGCCCAATATAAAATATAGATGAATATTTATTTTCTATCATTTAGACCTCAGTTTTACCCTCCTGCCCCAAACAAATTCAAAACTATAAACCCACACATCAAGCTAAAATGATCAGTTTTCCATACAGGTTTGGTTTCAGCTGTGTTAACAACCTCTCTTCTCCCTTGCGTTGCTTCCCACCTCTAATTAACTAGCTGGAAAGAGTGTAAAAATCCCCCCCTCCCAGCCACAGAAAGGCATGGAGAGGCCGTTAGTGCACTGGACACTCTGTGTAACAAACTTTGTTTCCTCCTAGCAAATCGTAAAAGTGTCAATGTAAAGTGAGGTGTGTACTGAGGACATGCTTCACAGGGGCTCCTTTTAGCACATGCACCACCTTTTCTTCTGCATCTCAGGAAGTGATGAGGTCAGTATGCCCATGCTGGCTTTTACAGATAGGAATGAATTGGTACTCAGTGGTCTGGAGGTTTCCCAGGTCTTTTTATGTAAAGAGCGTGACCTTGGATGTATTGCTTAATCTGTGAGAATCACAGATGAGAGGAAAGGTAGTGGGAGAGCCTGATAGCAACAAGTAGCTGCATCCTGCTTTTCCAAAGCTGGTTTATTTCTGCACATATATGGAAGTATTTTCTTCTATTGAATGTGGCAGAGAGAAAAACGGGAAAAAAAAAAATTGATGCTTTGTCGTACTCTGTATTTCCTAACTTCCAGTATTCTGCAGCTGTTACTTCTTTTATACAGTCTGGTTTATTTACAGATTATAACAGCTAGTGATACACACTAAAGGATTATAAAAAACTAACCCAAAACATAGGATACATTTTATATTAGGAGTTTCAGAGGGAAATTATGTAAGTATATCCTCAACGTTATCAAACAAAACTGCCTGAGAAATGTTAGGTACAAACTGGACTTTGAATGAATAGTTGCTGGAAAAAAACAGTTATATTTTACTCACTGCTATAAACAACAAAATCCTTAATTTCTGATAATGTGAAAATCAAATCTCCTTTGTGGCTAAATTATAAACACAGGTAGCAGTTTATGTTTTTACAGATGTTATTTAAAGTTCTAAGTACTTTACCATAGGTTGGAAAATAAAGTTCTAGACTTGGTCCATAGTAAAGTTCTGCCAATTCCAGAAATTCACTATAGAGACTTCTACTGATGGGTAATACAACTGCTCCTACTTTTCCTCACCCGGTATTGCCTACTCTTTTCTTCTTGGTTGAGTCATTATGACTACAGGAATGCTTCACAACAAAGCAGTATGTTAAAACTAGAAATAGAGTGATCTCATCATGGCTTTTAAGGTACCGGGAAACCTTTCTGTTTGTTTTTTCCTGGCATCAGTTTTCCCCGACTGTCTGACAATAAGCAATTAAATGTTTTGATAGTAGACTGAGCAGGTGTCTGAAATCAAAAGAAATGTCACGGTTAAAAAGGCATCACTTTCCCAACTGGATGCATTCTGCTGTGATCTCTGACCTCCATCTTGGTGTCCTTTTGTTACAGGCACTGCGTGTATTGAGCTGTGATTACAAGATGGAAAATGAAACTAGAATGGTGGTTTGTGATCTTGGGAACCCCATGGTGGCTGGCGCAAATGTAAGGAAAAACCAGATGCATTTACTGATTTTTATCTAACTGAATTTTAAAGGAGAGCAAATGGAACTCTATTCAATTAGCAGACTGTGTCCCAGTAAGCAGCATGTAAACAAATTCTTGGAGAGAAAACTGTTGGTGTAATAAGAGGCAGAACTGTGCCTCTGAAAAACTAACCATTTGTTGTTCTAAAAGATTAATAATTCTAGAGCCTGTGTTTTACTTACTGTAAAGAAAATTAAGAGTGACTCAAGTCACAGAAATTGCACTAATGTAACGAGAATTCAAATCTGTAATGGGATCTGCTTATTTTTCCCTTTTAGTATTCTTTCTACTTAACATATGTGTAGTAAATACCAGCTCTTTTAGCCTGATTCTCATCCTGAGACGTGTAAGGGTTCTCTTACCAGTCTATATCATGGTTTATATCCATGAACATGTGGTTGGAATCAAGTTTTTCTTCAAGTTACTAATATCATACCAAACATTTTCCAAAGACAGCTGTTCATAGATCCTGCTGCACATTAGATAGAACATTGGTAACCTTGTTTTTAGACAAAAGTAGAACTAAATAATGACTGACGATGGACAGCAGATAAGGATTAAACATAGGTTTGAATACAAAAAAGTGCTGCCCGTGCCACAATTGTCATCACTTGTCCCTATTACATGACATGACAGTTTGAGGCAAGCCTGGAAGTGTTGAACTCAAGAGTGTTTGGCCATGGATGCCCTTGCAGAGGAATTCGAGCGCTGCTTGAATTCATAAAGGTTATGAATATTTAACTAAAACCAAATAATCCAAGCTTTTATACCTAGATAAAAAGCTGTCCTAATAAAGCTGACCCAGTCAACAGTATGAACATATATGAGGAATAAACAACAGCTTTTAGTTGAAAACTAACACTGTTTGTATTTCATGTTGGACCTGAGGCTTTGCAAAGAAACCAAAGAAAATCTCTGCAGTATTTTCAAAATCCCTCCTAAGTTAACGTTTGTCCTATGGAAAATAAATAGTTCAATCTTCATACTCTCTATAGAGGGGTATTTTCCTGGCCTCTTATGATCTTGAGGCAGTTCCTGTCTGACCCTTAATAAAAGAACCAAATGGGTCATATAACAGGACACAGGGAGTAGAATAAACTTGTTTGGATCATAGGGTTAGCTTTCGTTCAGCCATAGAGTTTTGGAAAGTGAATTTGAGACCTGGTGTCTCATATAGTCATCTGCTTTCATGGTCACCAGCAGTCCCAGAGAGACTCACTCTTTGGGATTACAAGGAGCTGGAAACCATTGAAAAATGAGCTCCAGGTGATGGATCTGCTGGGAGCAGGAACCTGCCTAGTGAGGATTTTTATCTGTAGAACTACTGTAAACTAGAAGTCTGAAGGGGGTACTATAAACATTTTCTGGGAAGGGCATAGAGAAGAGGGCTAAAAGGTTTTGTAGGTTTTTTTTTATTCTACTAAGTGAAACTTGTAAAGAGTAATTGAAAACCTTTCTGAGGAATGGAGTTTCCTTAGTGGGATGATGATAGGCAATGATGGGCCAAAGCACTGGATAAATCCCAAATCAAGGCAGATAATTTCTTATACGAGAAAACCAGCAAATTTAGGTACCTGCATAGTGGTTTCCCAGAAGCAAATTCTCAAAATACAGACAGAAGTGGACAAGAATCTTGTGGATGATTGAGATGCAGTGGCGGGGAAGAGGAGCATAAAAGCCCATGAGTTTGGAAGAGAAAAGGAAGACTAAGCAGCAGCGATGTTAACACTGTATACCAAGCTAGGAGGAAATCTTTGTCGCTTGCTTATTGCCATAAATGTTAAGCAATGGAAAGGTCTGAGCGTGGAGGGATATTAGACCATATCCCCTCACACTCCTCCCTTTGAATTCAAAGCCCTGTTTCCATATCATCTTTGACCCAAAATGCAAGCATTGTGGAGACTTCAGGAGTGCTACTTGGTGGCCACTAAAGCGGTACTACCTTATCTGTCTCCTTGAATTCTCACAGCATAACTAATCTGTTTTTTTCTTCCAGATCAGCTCTAGAGCTGCCATAAATGCAGTTACCAAATATTCCTAAACAGAATACTTCCTAAAGAGAATCTTAGAAGTAGCAGGATAAAACAACAGGGTTTGTAACATGTTTAAGGATATTCTGGTTTATGACAAAATAATCCAACCGTTGAAAATTAAGGCATAGGAAGATAGAGGATTAAAAAGCCAGATGGCGAAAGTGTCTGAGTATAGTGAGTGAAAGCTTAAAGCCTAAATTTATCTTTGAAACCAGCTCTCCTGGAAGCTTAGTAAAGGTGAAAGGACTTGAGCTTTTTCAGTCCAAATTTGTTTATGATGGCAAATGTACTTCCAAAAGCAAAATACCAGCCTTTTTGTACAAATTGCATAAATCACGAAAGGTTACTCTGATCCATTTCCAGTTTTGCAAAACAATTCTGCTCTGGCAGGAGATCAGTTATTCTCAAACTATTCGGTCAGTAAAGGACTCTTTGTGAAAGTTGTGAGGGAGTGGGAAGGGAGGCTTAGGTCAAAATCAAACATTCCTAAAGCTCTTAACTACTGAGTCACTGTAATGACTTTTCAGCGCCCTGAAATCCTAGAATTCTTGACTCTTCAAGATCAGCCTCTGGGTCTGAGGGTGATGTCAGCATTTTGTGAAATAACCCATGGGATATTACTGCAGTGGGCTACAGAGTTGTGTGACACTTCACATCTTCAGAATACATTACTGTCATCAAAATTGGTATATCTCTGACCTTTTCTAAGTTGTTGACCTTAAAATCATTTACTGGCCACAAAAATAACTTAACCTTTTCAGTAATATCTATGTGGTTAAAAAAAGATGAAAAGGTAAAAAATAAGATAAATGGGAAGGAAAACCATGATATCATATGGCCCAGAGTGCAAAATAAACGTCAGTGATACCATATCACTGGCAAAGAGTGCTCAAAATGCTTATTCATGACACTGAAGTGGATTACACTGACAAACTTCCTAATGTCTGTTCAGCCTTAGCAAGTGAGATGTCGGTTTTATTATAAATTCTGTTAGAACAATTTGGAAGTTAATAGAAATAAGGTTAGAAGACTGGAAAGCTTGGAAGATCTTGCCTGTTTCTTGATGTGTACCAAACTGTTTCTGCAAGAGCACAAAGGTTTTATCTTTCATATGCACTGTAAGACACTTCAAAATAAGCTAGTCCTCTGTCTCCCAGCATACTCCTAGATCCTGTGAAACATAATAACAGATTAAACCTTATCAGTAATAGCAGAAATGTCATCTATTCCAAAGATATATGATGTTACTAACATAGAAAATGCAGTTTTGATGAAACTAAATTCACTTGGCAACTTTTAAATAAAACCAAACTATTCTGATAAATTGAATATCCTACTAAAATAAGGAGGTTGGGTGATTGCCAAATTACAAGCTCAAGCAAATTCTACTCCTTTGTCCTCAGTGAGTTTTCAGCAAAGGCATGTGAGCATCTTTGTCCCGTTATTAGTAGCACTGTCAAGGGCTACTTGACACTAACAAAGTCATAGGACCGTACAAAGGCAACATCTGCAGCTTGTTAGACTTATACAGTAGGAGTATGTTTCAGTGTTAAATAAGGGATTAAGCCTCAGGGGTATAATAGATCATCAAAACTTCAGTTCATGTCTGCGCTATCTGAGGAAAATATTATCTTTGGTTCATCAAATCTTTTTTTTCTGCTACAAGTGGAAACATATAGACTGATTAGTAAAAAAGGGAATAGAAATGCTGAATTGAATATTTGGAAATTTTTGTCTCAGAGATTAAAAAAGTCATTGTATTTTTAAAGGTGAATGAAATATCAATACAGGTGTTAAAATTGTCTCCAAAAAGCTGTCTTAAAAATAGCTTACATCTCTATTCCAAGTCAGCTGTTCAGCTTCTGTGTAATTTAATGAACATTGTCTTTTAATTTTAACAGTCTTGCTTTCAACAAGAGAAGTTATAACTATGACAGTGAAATATCAGAATTTGAAGATTGGAACTTGCCATTTCTTTTATGATGACAATATTGCTTTCATCATAGGACAACTGAAAGAAGTAACTGAAACATGTTAGCTAAGTCTTATTCTGGAAATGGATAAACATTCAGTGGTGCACCACTGCAAATGAGGAAAGGAGACCTGAATGAAAATTTAAAAAAAACAATGCATGGGAAGCAGGAATTACTTAAACGTCTGAAATGACACCTACAGAGGAAAATGCTTCCTCTTCGGTGATGTTGAATCTAGGTCCCAAACATAAAAAATCTACATTGTTGTGTCCTGTCACTGATGGTGCTACCCCAAGTATGTTAAGTATGCCAAGCAGACAACTTTTTCTTGTTTCCCCACCCACCCTGTAATCCAATCAGGTATTGGTAGAGATGAAGGCATGATGTCTTCTTTTCCTAATGCCTTTTGAATTTTCTCAGGAAGATTGTTCCTGCACATGGAGAATATGACTATATGTAACCGTCCTTTTTAAAAGAATGAAAGCATAGTGTGCACGTTACCTGGTTGGAAATTCTACCATCAGGCAGTATGGGAGATAGGGGGGGAGTGGGAGGTTGTACAAGATTACAGGCTGCAAACTTTGCTGTCAGTCACAATGCAAGATTAGTGTTTCAAAAATTACCAGATTTAAAATGTCCAGTTGAATTGAGGCAATTTTTAAAAAATAATTTAAACATGGCAGTACAATTTTACTAATTTAACATGGAGGGCAGATGGCATCTTCCCCTGCTCCCCTGCCACTTACATACTAGGGCTGTAAATTCATCCAAGAGGGTTACAGAGACCCCACTGTACACTATAGTATATTCCTTCTTTAGTTAGCCCTGCAATTCCATTCTCTCTTCTGAATTAACTTGTTTTGCTTTACTCTGTGCCCTTCTTGAAAAGCAAGTGGCGATTGTCAGAGAGAGGAAGCAAGGTCTACATAAATATAAGGGAGCCCCAGTGGAAGCCCTTACCTTCTTCAGTTCTGGGAACTATGTGTTTTACCCTCTATCTTCTGTGGTCTCACACTGCAAGTTGTGGCAAACTGAACTGCAAATATAACTTGGAAGTTGTATTTTTCTTAACTGAACTGCAATCAAAAAACCCAAACCAAATCAAACTAAACATTGAGCTGCTGCTAATTTAGCCTCTAGAAGAAAAACAGGTGATCAGTCAGCCCCGTGACACCCAAAGCACACAGCTCCTATGTCACGGTTACAGAGACAATGGGAGGAGCAGGAAGCCCTGGAGACCTGGACAAAGGCATGCATGGATGGAGGCAGGGATGAGAGGTGGCAGACAGCTATTTTCTTTTGGCTTGGCAAAGTAAAGCAAAGATTGTCTAGATGAAGGAGGGCCCACCGCTGTGTTCTTGGGAGTATGCTTTTCTGCTCCTCTTGATCTATCTGTCTAGCCAAGTTTTCCATCTGGTGAAATACACAGGCAGGATGGTACTATTTCATGAAAACAACTAGATAATATTACTTCATACTAATTTTAAAAAGCAACGGTTCTATGCAATGTTGAACAGTACTGCTTTCTTGATATGGAAAGATCAACCATTTTTAGTAACTCGTTGTTTTATTTCTTTCTCAGTTCTCTACAGGCATTCGATTTTCTGTTCAGCATTTTGAAAATGCAGATTTCAGCATCAATTTCGAGCTACAAATAAAAAGGTTAGATATTTTCTCAACACTATGGTGATTTAAATTCTGAATTCCTGTTGATACCTGAAGTTTAATATATTAGATCACTCTAACTCTTCAGTGTCAGTTATTTTGTAGGCTTTCCTATGGTAACTTTCTTCAGGAGGATTTGTGGAGTTGGAACCTTGTTGGTTTTTAGCAATATCTGTCTTAGAGTTATTCTGAGGATTTTATTTTGTTAAAATTCAGGTAAACTGATTTTGGTCAGTCACCCAATGATCTTCTACAGGTTTGCCAAATTTGCACTTCATTTTCCACTTCAGAGTTAACTAGCAGTGATCACTTTGTAACAAAGTTCTGTATTTAAAAATATACCAGGCTCTGAAAAAACAACCTAAGACATGTCACTTCTTCGCAATGATTAGAACATAGAAGGAGAGCAGTTAAAATCTGCTCAACAGATTTACTGGCATGAAGAGCGAAAACTGTTTCAGTTTGATGCAGGTGAATGTTTGTCCTTTTTCCATTAGTTTCCTTCACATCTGTGGGGCTAAAATATTACTGCTGGAGAATCTTCTGTTTTATGCTGAGCAGTACTTTCTCTACAGGGACAAAAATCACAGGATGGGCTGGGTTAGGATAGATAATAGCAAGAACAAATCTGGGACTTTTTCAGTAGGTGGCAGGGCTTCTGCTCCATCTGTCCTCATGAAATACACACTGGAGTTTCTTATGGGGCCCTCCCTGCCCCCCACACAGAGACTTAATTGCTAAAGTCTGGCCTTTAATGAGGGCCTTGATCATGTTCACTATGCTAAATAACAGAGACATTTAAAACGCATGTCATGTTTCCATAATGCAGCCCTTGAAGGAGAGGACATGCAGAAACTCAGGAAGGACACAGCAAACCACAGAAGACAGTGAAGTGCCTGGTCAGGCTTCAGCCCACTCCCAGGATTCTGGCTGGCAAGCTGGAGATTATGCAAACCTGGGCATGGGCTCTTCCAAAGAGAGATACAAGATAAAACATCTAGCTTGTAGATCCCCTGTCCATACCATTATCCACTGTCAGGACATTAATGCAGGCAGTGGAGAGGCTCTTGTCACTCTCTTTTCATGCTGTGAAACTGGGGACATTCAGAGCTTTTTGGGTACCTAGATCTTTCTAGGTAATAAGAGCTGAGGGTTGGTCACTTTTCGTGAAGAATTGACAAGATTTTACTGAGGAATAATCTGAACTTCAGGAGATAGCAACATCTCATGCTTTCTCCATGAGTGTGACTTGCTAAAATGTAAAGGGAGGAACTCTGTTGCGCTGCCAACAAGGACAGTTTTCCACAAACTGATATAAAAATGCTGAAGAGCACCTGGCTTTAAAAAAAAAAAAAAAAGTAAAAGTTCTTGCATAGGGAATGTACCCTACAGTTAAAACTCACTGCTCTGTGCATTCATTCTCGGGCAGCACTACATTTCATGCATTTCTGTGTCCGCAGTGAGCAGGTAAAACCATCTGAAAAGAAAATGGAAACAGAAACCCATAAGGCTGAAAGAGGAAATTACCTAAATGGAAGGAAAGAGAAGCAGAGAACATGTCTGAATTTGTGTCCTGGTCTGAGTTATTCAAAAGAGAGACCTTTAATTTACTCCAAAACATCAAGTGGAAAATAAACATTTTGATTTGCAAGACTGAAGTTCATTACTTATAGGGAATAAGCAAGAGGCTGAGTAGTGTCTTGAAATCTGATTCCTTTTCTGATGTGGATTTTGCTAAGCAACTATATACCACTTAGAGAGGGAGGTGTCCTGGCACTTTTATTTAAACTATTTTCTTCTCTACAAAATACCATAAAGCACAAACAAGATTTTAATACCAAATATATATGATCAAAATCTGTACTTTATAGGAAGTAGTACCATTGTACAAATTGGAGAGCAGCTTATTCTAACAAATTAGTAGTATAGTCATTTTTATGCTTTAAGCAATTTTCGTGCTTCTGTTCTCAAAGCAATGGCTATGGAGGATTACATCAAAAGTTCAAATTGTATTTGAGGGCAATCTGCATTAGTTTACAAACAAATTAGAGCTGCTCCTAATTTTAGCAGGCTGTAACCAGAAAGCCTTCATCAAAGCAGTATTTCACTGTACTCCTCAGGAGTCAGTCTTTGGGAATGCTGGCCTCTGAATGTTTCCATTTGACTGATGCTACCCAGATGTGATAACAGTAAACCATGACAGCAACAGAGCTTAGTCTCCATGAAGCAAGAAAATACTTCCACACTTGCTTGAAAAAAGCCTCCTGACTATGTATCATTAATCCCACAGTTAAATGAATTCTAAGTCTGTAATCAGTTATTTTCACTATCCTCGTGAATTTGAACCTGCAAACTTTTCTTTACATGAATGGGCTATCATCATAGGAATGCCCTTTTGAAGTAAGAAACTACCTTTATTACTAAGGATTTGTAATATGAAAAGACAATGACTGAGCGCGCTGGGCCTTAAACATTGTGATCTGTTTTCACTGCTTAGTGGCATTAAGAGTGTAAACACTCTCTGGATAGGGGAAGAGAGAAAATAAGGAAAGTAAAGAAACAGGGTTTTTTGGTTCTTTTTCTCCAAAGACTCTGTCATGCAGAAGTCACAAGTCTGGAGAGTCATAAAAGCAAATTTTATTACAACAAAGCCTATCTTGTTCATAAATGCAGCCTTCCTCCAGTGCATGAAACACCCTTGTATTCTGTTAAGACGCTGCTATCCATACAGATAGCAAAGTTGAGCAAGGGAATTTACATAATATTCTGAGCTAAATAAATTTGTATCATCATATTCACACATAGAATTCTGTAAAGGAAGTATGGGCTTATTATATTATTAAACATGTGATGAGCTCAAATAATACCAAATTTATGTGCCAGTGGCCTGTAAGACTGAAGAGTGACACTAGTAAGTCAATTCTGTAATAGGGCCATTGGCATCACTTCCTAATTGTAGGCCTTGTGGCTATAAATACAGTGCTGTTATCTATAACAATCTAGAGTTCTGCTAAATTTAACCCTTGTACATATCTTTTCCAGTTCTAACAAGATTAATCCCACCAGCAATTTAGTTAACCTCCATATCAACATCAGTGCTATGGCTCAAGTACAGATCAGAGGGTAAGTATTTGACCATTTCAATTCATAGTGATAACTATTTTGTTTATCAAATCTTTCCACGTATAATAATCCCATATAGTGAGCTTTATGCATCAAAACACCTGAGAATTCCTAAGCAGTCTTACCCCTGCACCCTTGCTTATGGAGCTACTAAGGACTTAGCAGGTCACATAGGGCAGGACTGCCCACATGGACTCCGGTTAACTTACTGAGTGTCTGTGCAAATGCAGCACACTGTAGAATCCCACATTGTAGTAACACCAGTCAGAGCCAACATTTTATCTGGGTGTTGAAATTGTCTATGGATGTTACTGGTACAAAATGCCTGTTCATACTTCTAGGTCTGCTTGTGTAACCACTTAATTCTGAATACTAAGGCAGAATCTGCTGCTTTTATGACTGTGTCAAGGTTTTGGTTCTAACTCAAACCAGGACAGACTGGAATGGTGAAACACATTATGGCGAGGCATGTACTAATAGAGCAGAGGGAGGCCTTTGGAGAAAGGATAAATAAGGAATGAGCTATGTTAAGAGGTCAACCAGCTACTACTGTAGGATTCTTACATTTCTGTCTGAAGCAGGTCTCTGTCCACTGACACATGGAATACTGAAACTAAACAAGCACAGGATATGAGCAAAGACAATTATTTCTATCCCTTTTTTCACATACAGCTTAGTTTCGGAAACTATAAAATGCAATTAGGTGATAAGAATCTCGGACTACTCTGTAAAATCTTGGAATCCTGAAGGAAATCGGCAGGATGTTCTTTTAAAGCAAATAATTGCTCCAGATGCTTTTTGTCTGGGATCTCAGATTTCCTACATACCTTCTCAAACTACAGCTCTGGACCTTAACCACTCTCAGCTCTGCAAGGGTGAAACAGGAGGTATGTGGCCCAGCTTCACTCCTACAGTTAGATCATGAGGCCTAGCTGATGCAGGAGGTGTAGCTGGCTCATATGATGCACCTCAAGGTGCTGCCGTACGTGTAAACACATAAAAATGGATTTGTTTAGATTTTTATGGATTTATAAAAATCCATTCATTGCTATAACTTCTAAGACAATACTTTTGACTACCTTATGCCAGCAGAGAGTCCAGTCATTTTGCAGATCACAGAGACAATGTTTTCTGCTCTAATATTCAATCTAAATCACAAAGATTTTTAAAGTATTTTTTAAAACATTTTGTGTTTTCCAGGTTAAGAAGGTAACTCTAAGGCTAGAGTTAGGTATAAAAGAGAGGACTGGCACTCAAAGACTCTGTGGATATATGTTAATGCTTATGTTTCTAAAAAGGAGCAATTGAAAGACAACATGTTTAAGCAGAACAGAAATGGGAGTATTATTAAATTTTCTGAAGTTAGTGGTGATCTAGAGAAATGAGCTGGACAGGAAGAAAGGTGAAAAATACAAAATGAGGGGGAAGGTAACACAGAAAGAGAAGTAGAGGCTGAGCAAGTAAGAATCAAAGGGGTTGGTTGGTGGGCTGCAGCCCTGTGAGAAAATGTTGTGAGCCAGCTACTGCTTGAAAGGTGGATAGCAGCTGGACTGGCTGGAGTTCCAGTGCATCAATGGAGTGGTTATAGATATATACACGAGGCTTCTCAGTCAGGGCTGTTTCCAGTGCTGTGGATTCTGTTTTTTCCAGTGAGGTTGCTCATCACTTTCATAGAAAAATCTTACAAACTGTATTCTTTGCAAACTTTTTGCCTCCGTCATGTTCTTTCTGTGCCATACTGTGTTCTTTTTAATGAAAAGTTCCGAAACAGGTAAATAGATAGGCACAAAAAAGTGACCAAAGCTCAGTTTTTCAAAAGAGCATGCCCACAAGTGGGAAAAGTGGCTTGAATTGCTGGCTGCATTGCTAAGAAACAGGTCATTAAATACAGAGGAATTACTTCATTGAATGACTTGAAGTTACTTTCCTCTTAACTCTTTTAGCTTTCTTACTGGCCATAGCATCCATGTACAAAGGAAAATTCCCAGATACTTTGTTGACAGATTTTGCCAATTACTCGGAGATGCTAAAGCGTACAGCTCCAAGGGAACTATTTACTCAAAATTTCCGAGATAAAAATAAAGGAGAGCATGTCCACATTTGGACTGGAAAATATCTTGCATTGTTTTCCCTACTGCTCTGCAGAGAATTACATGAAGTAGGACTGGAATCATTGTACATTTTACTGACAAAAAGTAAGTATATATCAAATAGTGCATATGTATACTTGCATGGTGGACCCATGCAAATACTGCCTCTAAGAGAAAGGAAGAAATCTTCAATACCGTATTCAAAAGAAATTTGAGATAATCCCTTAGATAGTTCATTCAGTGAGCAGTTGCTCTGATAACTGAGATTTGTTTATTCTGCTTACTTTTTTTTCTGTACAAATATAAGACTTTTATATTGTGATTGTTATTACCCACTGCTGAGGAACACCAGAGGAATGAGGGATCAAGAAGGGAGTAATTCGGACTGTGAGGAAGGCAGAATTCTTACTATATAAGTATTTCCTGTAGAACATGCCTCCTTTATCTTATTTCTCAGTGCTCTTTTTTGATTGATCATTGTCACCTGAAATGCTGGGAAAAGTCCTCATCTAATAAACATTCAAATGTTAAAAACACACTCAGTTAAATGCAAAATAAAATAGTCAAAAGAGATGATTTCTATTTAATTTAGTCTGATTTCACTACTTTCATGTCAATAGCAGAAGTCCTCAAAATAAGTATAAAATCTGTTAAAATAAATGTTCTTATATACTTCGCAATCATCTAAATTGAGTATCTACTTTTACACTTTGCACTTTGTAATTCTGTGGATTAAAAAAACACTGCGAAGGAAGTATAACGGAAAATGCTGCATTTTGAAACCTCATGCCTGGTTTCTGGCTTGCAAATTTTTGAGGCAGCTTAAGGATCTCTGTGTAACAACACAGGAAAGTTCCTATTCTCCAACATCAGTTAATAATTAAAATTCTTATTGGAAACAAGGCCATTAGTGCAATATAACAAGTTAGGTTAGGTACAGTAGTGCTTTCTCTGTTGAGACTCAAGGGAAAAGGAATTAACATTGGTGAACAGAAATCCATAATTTCAGTCAAATATAATATGCTGGTAAAAACTCATTAGCAATTCTTTTTTAACAGCTTTTTGTCAGCAACTTACAGCTTTGCTAGAACAAGCACTGAAATATTATGGCTTTTCTTTAAGCTAAAGATTCTGGAAACAGCAAAACTGAGTGAGAGTTGACCCTTGTAAAGAAAGGGTGATACCATTTTAGCACCGAGAGCTACTTCACTACTAGCAGATGGCAGGTGTCTGTGCCAGAACTAACCTACCATGCTATAAGAAATTCTTGGGATCTCATTTCCCAACTTCTCAATGACTGAAAAAGGTTTAAGTTGGCATCTGAATGGGCCCATTCCAAGGAACTTCCAATTTTTCTGGGAAATAAAGTGCTTGTGATTCAAACAGAAATGATAACAGTAGACTACTTAGTCCTTTCTTGTGATTGGACACAGAAAGAAAGGAGAAATAGAACAGCAGATGGAAAGAAAGATGTCAAGTATTAAGTCCCTATTTTCTTCATTTATGCTTGATTTACATGTTGCAAGCACCAACAGTGTATATGCAAAGCCTGGAGCACTATTTCGAGGTCTAGTAATGAATTTAGTTTCCTGATACACAGATTTCCATTGTGACTTTATGGAAGTCACAGTACCTCAGTTTTGCACCTGTAAAATGGGATAGACTACTACTTTGCAGGACTTTTTAAAGGAGTAGTCACTAACAGAGCTTACAAGGAATTTACACTCAGAGCAGTTAATAAATATAGAATCATAGAGTCATAGAATGGTTTGGGTTGGAAGACATCCAAAGCCCCTGCAGTGAGCAGGGACATCTTCAACTAGATCAGGTTGCTCAGAGCCCCATCCAGCCTAACCTGGAATGTTTCCAGGCATGGGGCATCTACCATCTCTCTGAGCAACTTGTTCCAGTGTTTCACCACGCTCACCATAAAAAATTTCTTCATTGTCAGCCCTCTTTTACACCTTGTTCTATCGCAACAGGCCCCGCTGAAGAGATTGTCCCCATCTTTCTTACAGGCCCCCTTTTAAGTACTGAAAGGCTGCAGTAAGGTCTTCCTGGAGCCTTGTCTTCTCCAGGCTAAACAACCCCAACACTCTCAGCCTTTCTTCACAGGAGAGGTGTTCCAGCCCTCTGATAATTTTTGTGGTCCTCCTCTGGACCTGCTGCAAAAGGTTCACATCCTTCTTGTGCTGAGGACTCCAGAGCTGGACACAGTACTCCAGGTGGGGTCTCATATATTGCAGGACAGAAAGATGCATAACATTAAACATCTACAGGATTTAAATGGAAATGAGACAATACATTTATTTACATATCATTACTCTAGTTTTGTGGATAATGTATTCCGATACTTCATCAGTGAGAATCAGGTAAATGCCTGACAAACGGGATTCCTCTCTCCAAATAGACAAAAAGTCACTGCCTTGTCTGGAAAGGACCATCTGTCAGAAGAAGTATGAAACCAAATGCACATGCTCAGTAGGCTATAGACTGGGTAGGACTTCATGGAAGCATTGTATCGTGGACCTCACCTAATTCTAATGAGTGTTCCCAAATACAGTACACTTAAGGGCTCAGGTTTCTATACTGGTCTTAATTTTTTTGTAAAAGTAATGCAGCTAATCACTGCTAACAGTTCTTGTTTTAACACATTTTATATATTACAGAGTGTCTCACCCTCCAACAATTATCTTGCCGCTTCACAACTGGGAACCCAGAGATGAACCTACAAAAGAAGAAGAACTTGGTCCTTTAGTAGAACACATCTATGAGGTAAAAATGATGTATGTTGCTACAAGACCTCATGAATTAAAAGTAGTACTTAAAAGCTCATTATAATAAATGGCAAATATTTTCAGTTATTTGACTGGTTTCTCATTAAAAGCTGTGAATGTTGTGCACAGGAAAATGTGTGTTTCCTTTAACATTCAGCTAACTGAAAAAAACCTGTAGACATACATGTAACTTGTTACCTCATTGATCAGAAAATGTTCTGTTGGAAATAACTTAATGTTTGAAGTATACATATTTCTAACTTCTGCTGTTGCATTTTTTCTGTGGATGATTCATCAATTAGAAGAGTTCAGGTTAGAAAAATGTGCATTGAGTGAACTACATGGAATACATTTGGCATCTGATGGATGGCATTTATTCTAGGGGGTAAAACAGGGTGGTTCACATGTAGTTATAATTCACAAACTTAATGAGCAGTGTAAGATTACAATTTTTCATTACTAACCTGTAAGGAATCAGACTGGAAAACAGAAAGTATTATTTGTGAATTCTTCATCTTAACGTGTTTCTCTAAACTGAAAAATCTCTAACATATCTTCCTCTCTCAAGTATTTGGGCTGCTTGTGGAACTATGTATGTGACTTCAGATGTATTAAAATAGTTACAGTAATCAAAAACACTGTTTTTATGGTTTATTGATATCAGCAAAGCATAAAAAAGGCCAAACACCCACCCCAAAACCCTTTATTGAAGAAGATGTAAGATTGAAAGTGGGTTTTATTTGCTTCTAAATAAAGTTCATCAGTCACAAAATTCTACATATTTAAAAAATGAGGTTCTCACATCTCTCAAAACCTTGAGTAAAGCTCCATGGTGTTCTGCTTCCTTAGCTCTCATGCTCAATTTTAACACATATCCAAACTTCCTGTGGTCATCAGATATTTTTGAATTGTAAACTGATAAAAGAAAACTATTTTATTAGCCCAGATTTTAAAATTCCTATTATTTCTCTCGTTACTCATTTTCCCAGAAAAGAATAATATCCTGAGATGTTACTTTGGGAAAAGTAGTTCCTTTTTTTTTCTTTTGAGGAAATTTGAACTGAGAAGTGTTGAAAATAGAGTTCTTAACCACAAAAACTATTTTAAGCTCTGCCTGTACCTAGTACCTGAAACGTGATTCTTTTGTGTCATAAAGTTTCAGCTACTATTCTCAAGCATGTTCTATTAAGGTTCATTGTATATATTTGTACAGCATATTTTGGTTTGGTTCTTTTAGAATCACAGAATCGTTTTGGTTGGAAAAGACCTTTAAGATCATCAAGTCCAACTGTTAACTCAGCACTGCCAGGTCACCACTAAACCATGTCCCTCAGACCACATCTACATCTTTTAAATACCTCCAGAGATGGTGACTCCACCACTTCCCTGGGCAGCCTGTTCCAGTGCTTGACAACCCTTTCAGTGAAGAAATCTTTCATCATATCCAACTTAAACATCCCCTGGCACAACTTGAGGCCATTTCCTCTTGTCCTTTCCCTTGCTACTTGGGAGATGAGACACCCACCTCTCTGCAGCCTTCTTTCAGGTAGTTGTAGAGGGCATTAAGGTCTCCCCTGAGCTTCTTTTTCTCCAGACTAAACAATCCCAGGTTCCTCAGCTGCTCTTCCAAAACTTGTTCTTTAGATCCTTCACCAGCTTCATTACACTTCTTCAAACACAGTGCAGCACATCAGTGTCCTTCTTGGAGTGAGGGGTCTGAAACTGAACACAGTATTCAAGGTGTGGCCTCACCAGTACAGAGCTACAATCACTTCCCTAGCCCTGCTGGCCACACTGTTTCTGACACTGGCTACACTATTTTTATGCTTTTTTAGGTAATTTCAGCTCTTTCATATGTAGGAAAAAATCGGAAAGGTGATGGATTTCTTGACTCAGGCAGAAAAGGTTGTTCTCCCAGATTTGCCACTGGCTTTGTGATTAGCATGGAGAGGTCCTTTTCCCCTACTTGCCACAGATTCTCCATCAATAAAATGATACTAATAATCTATACATCTTTTTCAAAGTACTTCAAGGCTGTGTACAGTAACCATTTGAAAATGTGTAAAAAGTGGTGTTTGCTGTGTTTTTTGTTGTTATTTCCTGCCTTGATAAGTACTGATGTTGCTTGTTTGACAGCTGCACAATATAGGACCAAGTGCCATCAACAATACAGTTATCCATGTCGGTTGGCCTGTGTCCAGTCAAGAAGAATTCCTTCTTTATATTCTTCATATTCAGACGCATGGACCATTGCACTGTCAGACAAGCTCTCCTATTAATACAATGCAAATAAAGGTAAGTCAGCCACTTGTATTTCCATCCTTGTCTGCATTTTGCTAGATTTTTTTTTTCTGCCTACAGTTCACAATGGGATGGAGCTTTTGAAGAATTTTTCACAATGACCCTGAGATCATTTTCCTGAGTAAGAAGCAAGATATAGATTGTCTCTAATGGTTCTAGTGTGACAGTTGTGATGCATAGTAAGTGCTTGGTTTCTGTACTCTTAGAGGAAATTTGTGTTTTGATTCAGTACCACAGCATTAGGTACGAGATAATTATTAAAATGAAAATTTCCAGGTTTTCCTTGAGGGTCATTTTAACATAGCTGTGAATAGATGACACAAATGTTTTCAGTTCTTGCAAGACCCTGAGAGTTCTTGTGTCCTAAGGAGTATATTAATTCAGAAAGTCATCAGTACAGCAGTGCTTAGCAGATGAACTCGCAAAGGTGACATAAACCTTTGTCATGTCAAGGGATGCACATAGCTCTTCGGTTGAGTCTAATACAACCTTGCACTGGTTTGTTTATCTAAAGATCTTACATCTGAAGCTGTTAGCAGTGGGGGAAATCCTTTATAGCACAATAATGCAGTATCATTAAATTGAAAGACATGAACTTCTTAGAGCTGCTTATTTAATAGACAGCAGACAGCCACCAGGTATTGTAGCATTAAATATTTTTAAAAGATGTAAAACAATTTTAGTTTTTTATTTCAATACAAGTAATTTACATCTAATTTTTATGGTGATTTGCTTTTTTAGGATCATAGGCTAATTCTGGTTGGAAGGGACCTCAGGAGTACTCCGATCCAAGATCCTTCTCAAGCAGGGTCAGCTGTGAGATTGGACTAGGTTGTTCAGGGCTTTATCCAGTTTGATCTTTAAAACTTCCAAAGACAGAGACTGCAAAACTTCTCTGGGCAAGTTCTGCTGCTTCTGTTTGTCCTTACAGGGAGAGGTTTTTCCCTACATCCAGCCTGAATCTCTCGTTTCGACTTATGCCCATTGCCTGTCATCACCCCACCAGACACTTCTGTGAAAAGCCTAGCTCCATTTTTGTGATAGCCTTCTCCCTCCAGCAGCTTTGGTCCCCCCAAATCTTTCTCATCTCTGGGCTGAACAAGCACTGGTCCCTAAGCCTCTCCCTGCAGGACACGTGCTCCAGCCCTTAGCATCCCTGGGGGCCCTCCACTGAACTCATTCCAGTATATTGATCTGTGTCCTCTGCTGAGGCTCCAAAAATGGAATTTATATCTACATGTGGTCTAATGAGTGCTGAGCAGAGGGGAGTAATCGCTTCTTCAATGTACAGCCTTTGCTCCTGTTTGTACAGCCAAAACCCCGGGGGCTGTTGACTCTTGCTGGTGACAGGGCACATTGCTGGCTCACATGCAGCTTTAGCCAGGTCTTCTTCTGCAGAGCTGCTTCCTAGCCAGTCAGTCCTTAGCATGTTTTGTTGCCAGGAGCTACTTCCTTTCACTAAGTATATTCTAAGATACATATTTTTAATATCATATGCTGTATTTTATATTATGATTACATGCAACATAGTATGAAACAGTATAATATGTAAAATGGGAGTCATTTTAGAAGCTGTCTTAAAGTGCTAATGGTTTTAATTTTTTAAAGAGCATACTTTGAATATCCTGTAAAGTGAAACTATCAACTGGAATTCTTCATGGAATATACTCTATAAATGGAAGTTCTCGTTTATTACCACTTGATAAAAGGATTCACATAGTCTACAATTATTTTATGGGTTTTTATGGGTTTTTTTGGCTCAGAAAAGTTACAACTTCATTAGCAACATGGCTTTTCAACTTGGAAATATTAATCATACCAGGAAGAAGGAAAAAATTTCCTTGCCAGTTTCTTCATAGGTGTTACTCCTAGGTATAGTTTGCCATCCAAATTGCTTCCTCTTCCATGGACATGGTTCTTCTATAGCAGAGCTGGACTTCTCAGAGTTTGGAGGAAACACTAACAAGGGGAAGCCTAGTAGTGGCCTCCTCAGTAAAGTATTGAGATGCCAGTATCTGCAATCCTCTTGTAAGATCTATGTTTGTGCTGGCAGATCCCCCCAAAAGAGCTTGGTTTGGCTTAAAGTCAGAAGATTTAGCAAAACATAGCTCTACATATTATCCCATCAAAAACAAGGTATCCAATTTATGAAGCATAACTGCTTCCAGGCACTTCTGGAGTAAACAGCACTTCTCAAGTGGCCTGTTAAACATCTTGTGGGAGAGCTGCATTCCAAATGCTAAAAGCGCTATATGTCTTTTACATAGCAGGAGGGGTTTGATTTCAGTCCAGTGGATGAAAGTGGAGATGTCTTTCTACCAAAGGGTATTGCTCATGACCACAGGAGCTACAAGTCTTTAGCTTAGAGAGACAGAACTACAATAATATACTTAGAAGAATATAGAAAAACTGATGTATACCAAGTACATTATAGGTAGATGCCTGTGTTTTACACAGGAAGCCAGAAAGGAGATCCATCCTTTTATTCCATCCTTTTATTTAGCTTCTCTAGAGAAAGAAAAAGGAGATGAGTGATAGGGAACTCAAGATTGAAAATGTTTCCATTTTGTACCCAAAACACGGCAAAGTTGGAAACAGATAATTTTTACTATTAATCTTTTCCATGCCATTTCCAGCTGTTTTTAAAAGTTGTGAGGAGCAAGGAGCTGAGCTCCAGCATTTCCATTTGCAAGGCTAGCATCCCAAAGCTACTGGTCAGATCAGGTTGCACGTTCATGAAAAGGATTTCCTCAGGCCCACTCTGTTCCTGTTTAAGTTCCAGTTAAGAAGCTGAGATGAGAACATTACTGTCAAGAGGGCAGAGCTTCTGGGTAGAATAGTGCCACAGTTCTTAATGATATTTTCAAGCAATGCATTTTTTTATTATTTTGTTGTTAGGGTTTTTTTTGTTTACTCTTCCTTGTCCTACTTGGTAGTGATTGCATCTCTTACATAAACAAGACTAAATTGTTGTGAGGCTTGTGAGTAATCTTTGTGTAATAATGAAATAATGGTCCATCTGTCTTAGCAGAATGTGGCTTTAGATGCACAATCATTATTGCAAGGATTTAAACATCCTTTCCTTATTTCAATTTTTCAAAGCTCTGAACAGGACGAATACACACATCAGGTTTCAAATATGTGATGCTGTCAAGCTCAAACCAGGACAAATGCTTATCTGTGGCTTTGGATGGGAAGAAGATAGAAACAGCTTCCTTCAGGTTTTGTATAAACAGCAGGATGCCTGGCTCAAATTTCCAAATAAGGCTAAGGACATTATATGCCTGGTTCCTCTTGGGTTTCAGAACCTAGCTCTCTTAGAGTGCTTGGGCATTTCCCTTTGAAATTACTTTGATTGTTCAGTTTCAGTCAAAGCAGTATATTCCTCCCTGCTACTGAGTTTCTAGAAAGGTCTCCTTTGTGCTTTGTTGTTTCTTCCACAAAGATGAATCAAACCTGTGCACACATGGGAAGATTCTTACTTAGGGACTTTTCCTTTTCTGTAGTTTATTTTTCTCTGAAGGCAGTGAGGGACATGAAAGGATAATGAATCCTGCAAAAGATGTTAAGAGGAGCAAAAGGACTGATCAAAGATATGGAACAGATTCCCTTGCAGAAGAACTCAGTACACTAGGAAGCTTCAGTCTCGAAAGGAGGTGACTACACACAAATATGATCTACAAGATCAGAAGTGGCAGGAAGAGCGTGGGTGAGCATTGACTGCTCTCTGCCTGTTACTGCACAGGAAGCCAGTGTGTTCATTGCACAGGAACTGGAGCATCAAATGAAGCCCATAGAGCCAGATTGAAAACAAGCAAAAGGAAGTGGTGGTTCATGGCAACAGGTATTAAATGTCTGGAACTTGTTGCCAAAGAAAGTAGTCAGGGTTAAAAGCGTACAGTTTTAAGAGGAAACTGGACAAATTCACTAAAGAGGAGTCCACTAAAAATTAATAAAGCAACAAAAACTCCTTCCGCATCTGCTTGAAGGCAGTGTTGGTGAGAAGAGAGCTCAGCTAGGAGGACTTTTGGCCAAAGCCAGAAAGTATTCCTGATGAGTTGTTTTTTTTTTTCCCCAGACTGATGTCAAAAAGTAGTTTTATGGAGCCTGTGCCTATAAATACCAGAGGTATAGGCAGTGGTTTCCAAATATGGTAGACAATATAGGATGACACACATGGCACATTCTCAGTATCTGAGCACTGTAGTACCGTGAGTGAGGCATCTGTCAGGGAAGCAGCGGAAGAGCAGCTAAAATCCACTACATGAGTAAGGTACATCCACTAGCATGACTGGCAGGAGCTAACATCTTCCAGAGGCAGTGGCTCCGCATGCTCCAGAGCTGTTATTACTGTGTCTTAAGTCCTGATCTGGAGACAAAATAATACCATCTAATGCATTGCTCTTGAATGGTCAGTGACAATTCTTGTATAACAGCTTTTACACCAAGTCCTCTTCCAGAATATTTCTGATGGAGTTACACCTTGCAGCAGAGGGTATTGCCTGGCTAGAAAAAAGAGGAAAGCTAAGCCAGGTTTTTAAATGAGAAATGAAGAACTGGAGAGATCTGGGAATCTGCTGAAGGAGAAGAAAGCAGTACAGTTTTCCCTGCTGAGGAGACAAAGACAGTCCATTGTAGTGGAAGGGAGGGAGCAAGAATCCATTTAAAATAGGGTATGGTGTGCTAAATATGTGGCAGGTGAAATAGCTACAGAGAAAGAGTTGTACAATTCCATGGTACTGGCTAAAGAAGGATAACTTGGACATCTAGGCCACTGGAGAAATTCTGCTTTTAAATTGTTGCAGGAGGCATGTATGTTTTCTCTTAATCACAGAGAGCTGTTTTCAAACTTTTGCTGTAATAATTCACTACTGAAGATGTAATGCTCCTGGATTCATGAAAAAAATAAGCAAATATAAAAATAATCTAGTATTCAAATGGATCTACATATTGAGAGCTTCTTCAAGGACACGTCATTGTATTGTTCTTTTAATCTGTCATCATTAAAGAAGTATATATGTGCTGGTGAAAGAATCCTGGAAAGAGAATTCTTTCAAGTTATCACATTGAAAGGGAGAGATTTACTTGCTGTTTAACTGTTCCCTTATTGCAGAAAGATAGTGTTAACCTAATTAAGCAACAGGGGAAAAAAAAAAAGATTCTTTTTTTTGCTTAAGGAGTTTTCAGCAGCTAATAAATTATAGTATTTTTCATTTTATAGGATGCTTTTGACTGAAGATCTCAGACAGTGTCAAAACAGTTCCTTCTTTAGCCTCATAGTTTTAATCAGATGAATGTTATAAATTTTCCCAATCTGGAACTACACAGTGGTAGTGTGTGGAAGGTTTTGTGTGTTTATCGCTATTCTCTTCCCTTTAGTGCTACAATACTTCTTACAATTACAAACATTTTCTTCAGCAATTTGTTTAAGATATGTTGTTTTTAGAGGTTAAAGGAACTGACGAGATGTTGTGCTGGTTCAGCCCTCATCATTTTATGCTGCCATCAGTTGCCTGATCACACAGGCCAACGCTGAACTCAGCAACATCCCCTCACAAGTCTTTGTTCAAACAATCCTGCCATAGGTTCCTGTGGGCCCAGCTCCTCTGCTGCCCACTGTGGTGCCAGCATTGTCTGCTGGACAGCAGTGGGTGGACCGCATCCCTTGGTGGGCGGACCCTGGACATCTAGGGGCCGGATCGCAACATCAGTGGCCCCTCACATGGAAGGACCACCAAAAGAGCTCAGCAAGATGTGATGAGCCACAACAGAAGCCACACCCAACAGGAAGCTCCTCCCTTTGGTTAGCTCCTGGTTAATATATTCCTGGCCTTGCCCACCACCCCAACCATGACCAGCTGGGTGAGGGCAGAGACACAGAGGGACCAGGTTGCCTTTGGAACATGAAGCCAATAGGAAAAACAAAACATTCCACTAGGTTGTGACTCATTCACAGGTCAGCTCCAACTTGGGAGCCACAACTCAGGCCCCTGCACTTCATGAGATGGATCTGATGTAACTTTTTATAATTTAAGGCCCTTAAATAATTATCTGTGTTGAGATGAGTCCCTGTTGATGCCTTATTGCAGAACTTCCATGTATATTTTATTGTGATTCTACATGACTGGATTGTCATGAATTAGAATTTATCTTTCCCTCTGTAGCAGTTGGGTTCCCAGGCATTCGCTGAGGCTTCTTGAAAGAAGCCATAAATGCTCTGCATAGAAATTAAAGACACACTGTCAACAATAAAAATAGGTTTTAACCAGAGAATAAAAATCTGTGAAGATAAAGCTGAAGAGAATGCATTTTAATATGAGATTTAAAATGAACAAAATGTTGCATTATACAAATTTGAGGTGTTACCCAAAGAAATCTGTAAAAAGTAATGATCAAAAGTTGTGTTGCTAGAATTTAGATTTCCTTTTATTTTTCTTTTACTTTGGAAAGCTGGTAAAATCGTTATATTTCAACAGGCAGATTGTGATCTGAACTAATGACCAGATTTCTGTCCAGCAAATTTGAATTTATCCTGTTACAGAGATCATAATCTGGCCCCAAGAGTCTAACAAAATTAAGTACAGCAATGAAATTGACACCAGTGAAAAGTGGAAAAAAATGTTATCTACTTCAATTCCTGTAACTGGGCAGTATCTTCCTGTGCTGTTACTCATTGTGCTGCTAGCTGAAGACAGTACATTCTCATGGCTTTGCTGTTCAATTGCAAAAAACAATGTTAATCCAAAATTCAAGACTTCTGAGAAGGAAACAAATCTGTTAGAATCATTGTACGAGTATATCATTACCACTCACATTTTATCTCTTTGCAGTTTGCTATTCCTCAAGACACTCCTGAACTTGCTGCTTTTTTATATAATTCCACAATTTCTCATTACATCAGGAGAAGGGATGTTACGGTGGCAGAAACCCACAGGAGGAACTCTGCAAAGATACTGGTGAGCCATCTAAAAATAATAAACTGAGACTATGCATTAAGTGTATCAAACTGGCTGTTGGTTTGTTTGCAATTTATTTACAGACTTAAGTATTTTTCTAAGTGATTTTTAATCTCTCAGTTTAAAATATTGTTTATTACATATCACCATGCCACAGGTTAGTGATTTTGTTTGAGAGATTTTTACATTAAAGATCACGCATACCAAATTCCTGGGTGTCTGTAGCCAGAGAGATGTATTTACACCTGAGCAAACGTGGAAGGCAAAAAGCTTGTCAGGATTAATTCTGTCAGGGATAAGAACTGCAACTGGTTACACCTGTGTTATCTCAGGACAGCGAGATTTTGCATACAACCTCTGTGGTCATGCAGTGGTACACGTAACAGAGAAAATTTCAGCACAGATTTAGAGAATGGGCCCCTCTTCCAGGAATTAAATTTCAGATTCTGACTTCTGAAAGGTAGGTCTCTTCTTGTTAACTGGGCTCCTAGCATTCTGGCTGTTTCATAAAGAGTAGCTCACACTTAAAATGTGAAGTAACAGTTCTGACATACAAATACTTCAGAGTATATTTGTTGGCCCCAGTTAGTACTTAGATACACATGGAAAGGTAAGACTCTTTCCCTTTACAGTGCCACAAGCAAGGCAAATAGGACAGGTCCCTGCATTTTTAACATTCCACACAATTCTTGAGCAGGAGCAAAGATCTCTCCCAGGAAAATAGTTCTGATTAGTCATTCTGGTACCTGAGTATTTGGACTTGGGTGTATCTTCAGAAGGTTGGTGTTTTTTTCCATTGCATTCAGTGTCCATCTTTAGCATACTTCAGTATTGTAGGTATCAGCTCCCCTTGCCTAGAGGCTCTGTTCAAACTCCGTGACCTTGAGGTCAGTTGTGGGATTGATGCAGTTAGTGCTTTCCATCTATTTTCATGAACCTCCAGCAGAGTTTCTTTCATGCTCTCCATTCTCTTATTAAGCTGTTTACTTCAAGCTTGTGTTTGAATTCCTTGACATACTAGAATTTGGTAGGAAGAAAAGAACCTCACAGATCTAAGTATTTTGGAGCAATAGAATAATTATACTGCTTCTGAAAGTTAATTTGGCAATTTTTGTAACAGGAAAAAGATAGAATCTGAAAGTAATGAATACCATAATGTTATTAGGAACAGAATCACAGATGAACCCATTTTAAGCAGTAATCACTGTTGATTTCCATGTCATTCTTTCATCAACCTAATACTCTGGGAAGAATCTGATTCCACTGGGGCTGAAGGAAAAATGCCTGGGCTTTCGAAGACATACCAGTCGGTACCACAGAACGCTTAATCCATTCTTTAGTAATACCTTAATTATCAGTTATTTTTCTCATTGATTAGACTCACATGCTGCCAACATAGAAATCACTGCTGCAACTGAAAGTGGTTAAGAAAGTTCTTAAGTGTGTATCATGTCTGCATCTTAAAATACAAAGAGATTTTTCAGCTGCTTGATGTAGATAGTTTTTAGCTAAATACTTAGTAACACAAAGTTGGCACTGTGAAGAGCAGTGCAGTATGCTTTCAATAAGCACTAGGACTGGGTACAGTGCTCACCACTGGGTATATAGCAGGACTTTTCCAGGGTGGGCATAGAAAAGCAGTATGTCATTTGTTCATTTAGGAAGGTGTCCCAACTCATATATGTACCTTCAGCATTGCATACTGCAGACCCAGAAAAAATAAAATTGCTTTTGACGCATTGAAAGTGTACATGGACAGTGAATGTTGCTCTGGAAAATGACTGATTGGCCAAAGGTAATTATTTGATAAAATTTATAATTTTTTGTAATAAATTTTAAGTTATTTTCATTTTCATCAAGCATTTTCACAGGTTCTGAGAACCTCTTATTCTGTTTGCACTGTTTATTAAACATTTGGTTTCTTTTCTATTAGTTCTAATGTTACAGTTTTCTGAATATCACTGCAGGCTAAATGCTTTACTATGAAAACCAGAAATATGTGTTTAGGTCCTAAAAAGTCAGCCAAAAGTAGACTTTTTTTGCATACTAATGATTTATTTTGTTAATATGTGTTTTTGGCCACAAGGATTAATCAAAACAGCTCTCCTCCTTCCTACAAGATAAATAAATCTTGTTGAAGGATGTTTAAATATGAAAAGCCAAATAAACAGCTACTTTGAAATATTTATTTCAAAAAAATGGTTTATAGTTGCAAGTTCCAGGGTTACAGTTTCATTTTCAGCAGATTTTGAAAACAGAGATTAAGCATATAGCTTTTACTTACCTTGTGATAAGATAGAGGTTTGTGGAGAAAGCTGTTTATAAAGATACAGGATACCTTAAGGGTGTTCTCAGAACTATAACACACATCATCATCTCATTTTATGAAGTCTGTATGCTCATGATGAACATTTTATCGACAACAATTTTCAAGTAGAGCAACTAATGAATCTCTGCAAATGTTCTGGCTGCTATAATGTAAACATCAGTAAGAAAACCAGGAGAGTTAGAAGAGGAGAAAGATTTAGGAACATAAATAAAGACTTTAGGCATAGAGAACAGAAGAAAAAGTATTGCAAACACAAAATGACTGATAGAGGAAGAGAAAGCACATACTTCATAGGATTGATAACTACCTGTACATTTCTTCAGAGTAGTTGTTTTTGAAAATTACTATTTTAATTCTTACAGGTAGGTGGCTATATTCATTTGTGGTGCAAAAAGAATCTCTCCCTTGGTATGTAGTTCTCACAATGACTCATGGGGTGTCTCATGTATATGAGATGAAATTACTGATTTTGACTACTTAACTCTTTAAGGGAACGTTGATTTGTTTTGTTAATTCATAGAATTTGAAAATGATTGTATACATTTTTGAAGCACAGGTATGACTTCCGTTTATTTTGTATGCAGAACTGTACAAATGTGAAGTGTTTCCTAATTTCCTGCACTGTGGGACAGCTGGAAAGAGGGAAGAGTGCAGCACTAAAAATCAGGTCTCGGCTATGGGCTCAAACATTCCTGGAGGTAATGTGCACAAAAATCTCTTTCTATACACAAAGACCCCCTATACCTTTTATTTGACTGGATATTTAAGAATACAAGTGATGAAATTAAATGGACCAAACGCAAATCCTTTTTGTTATCATTTTCTTTGAAGAAAGTTCACTGGTTCCTGTTCAGGTCATATGCATGCTGCTTACTTTTCTTTTTCTCACTATCACTCTCTCTCAAATTCTTGTCCTGAATCTTACCTGAAAATTCCAAAATTATTTTTAAACACCTTTCTTGGTTTTTTTTTATGCTTTCCTGGACTGACCCAAATCAATAATCTCTTAGGTCTCCATGGTGTGCTCTGCATTCATCACAGCTTTCCCAATAAATGCGTTTTCTTGGAGCCAAACATATGGTATACACTGTGTCCAGCTTAAAAATTCATTGTTATTCATTCTCTGTTAATCTAGGGAAGAGTAACATGTATCAAGCTCATATGACATGCAGCACTCATGTAGTGACCATCTGTGTCTTACCACTAAAAAGAAGGGACATAGCAGACCACGGAAAAAACGAACTTCTCTTTGCAAATTCTTGCATTTCCAACTCCATCTGCTCTCAGAATCGTATTTACTCTGCAGAGGGATTGCACTGTGAGCTGTTGCCTCACAGCTGGCCACTTGTCTGTAGTACTATGTGATTGTCATATCTTTAACACTGGGCAGTACTTTGAGAAATTTATAATTCAGTTTGCTGTTACTATGAAATAACGGCAGATCCTATCTTGATCAAACTGATTTAGATTTCCCTGGTCTTTCTACCTGGAATGTAAGAAATTTTCTGTGTTCCTTGGAGCTGTAGGAAAATGATTTATGTGTACAGTAGGTCTTACCCAAGCAAAATGAGAATTGAGGATCTTCAGCTTACAACAGGAGCTTTAAATTAAACTTCTCACACCTTTTAATTTCTCCCTTTCTTCAAATGTGAAAGTAGATAAAAGAAATTGTTCCTCACTTAACTTGCTTTCCTGGGTGGGACAGTATTTAGAGAAAGTTGAATGCTAGCTCAGTAGCTAACCATCATGGCTCCAAATCCACAATGGGTCATACTTTGGGGGTCATGGATCTCTCTTAGTGTATGGGACTATGGCAGTGGTTACTGAAAGGATGAGTTGAAAGGTTTTTCTCCCTATCTATCAGGACTTAAGGTCACATTCTGTGTTGCTTCTGCAACAGCTGTTAGCACCATTATGACTGAAGAGAGCACAGAACTATTTGGTCTTGCTTGAGATAAAGTGATTTCTGTCTTGATCAGTAGCAGAAAACATCCTTACAGATACTAAGTGAATTAATTCCTGATTTCTCAGTATGTTTTCTTTCTAATAACAGTCAATCCCTAGAAACTTACATATCCTTTCTTCAGTTCCCTTAACACAAATAGAATGCTTTTAAGAGGAAGCATATTTAGCAAATGTGTTTGAAAGTCTGGACTAGATGTACTTCATTTAGGTTTGCTCAGCGAGTCATCTGCTAGTGGGGAAAAAGGGGCAGACTCTCGTTCAAATATAAGCCCAAACCTCGACAGCTTGAATATCTCTCTGCCCTTCCAACTCTAGGTAACTGGGATGGACATCTTCTAGTGTAAGCTTTTACAAAGGTCTTACAAAATTTTGCCTGGAAAATACCAATACGTAATAATCTGTGCACTCACGGGAATAACATATATACTGGAAAATATGATGGGAATTTTATTCTGCTTTTTTCTAATCCAGTAAGAGACTGTTTGATGTTCGTTCACACATTACCTACTTCAGTTAAGAATTTAACTGCACTAGTTCATTGTTCCTAATACACACCGGCAGAGAGGCAGAGATATTATCTTTGGCTGGGATAATCTGTGATAATTTTGACCACTGTAGTGTGCAGGCAATATCACAATGAACCTTTCTCATCTTCTTCATTAAGCAAAAGATAAAGCTTAGCTCCCATAGGGAGCTACGTTACGGGGAAATGGACTTGACATATTTCAGACCCAATCAAGTCTTTCTGGTCATCATTCTGCTGGTGAAATGTAACTAACTTTGTAAGGGCCAAAACCAGGGTCTTGTGAAAAAACAAACACATAAATTAAACCCCTTGCACAGTTCCTTAGATGCTAAATTTCTAGGCTATTTACAGCTATTCAGTGGGAATTAGCCTCAGAAAAGTTTTTCTAAGTACAGTTTAGTATGTAACAAGAAATAACTGTAAGAGATTAAAGCTAAACAAATTTAATGAGAGTGTTTCTCTGAGGTTTTGGTTGTGACAGAGGATGTGTAACAGAGCAAACTAGCTACAGAAAACATGAACTCTTCTTAGTGACTCTCAATACAGACACAATGTTTTTCTAGAGTATCAGCTTCGTTAGCCTGACCTGGGTTCAGAACAAGGATAACTGCAGGAAATTCGGTAGCATGTTTATGCAGGAGCAGTGGGACTCCTCTTACCTAATTTTAGTCATGTGAAAGTTAGATGCCAAAGCTCTGTAGCCAGTGACAAGACAGAGAGGTATCTTCAGAGGATGTTTTATACAGCTAGTTTGTTGCCATCCTTCTGATCTGGATTGTGGAGAAGGGTCAAAGCTATGCCCTGGGACATGAGTGTGTGCAGACACACCAGGCAATGCCAGTGCTACAGTCCATTTACCTCCTCCGTGCTCCTTAATAAATCCTGCTTGCTATGCCTGCACCTCCCGTCACTCAGTGAGCTTCAGGCAGAAGTGGAACCTTACACCAGCCTGTGGGCAGGGGCAAGGATGAGCCATCCTTGGGTGCAGAGACCTTGTGGCAAACGCTCCTACAAGTACATTTTTTGCTTACTCCGCTATACTTACATATATACTTACTATCAAACAAGCTTTTTTATGGGATCTGATTTTACCTCTTATCTGTAACCTTAGGAAACACTTTTGTTTCCTTCAAATTGTAGCTTGCAAGCCTTGTAAAGAAGGCTCCACTTAAAAAGAAAACTCCACTTAAAGCAACAGCTTTTTTTTCTAAGTAAAAAAATGTAGTTCCCATAGAACAGTTACATCTTCCCATATGTGTCTAAGAAGCTTCCAGAATAACATGACCCTTGCTTCACTGAAAATTTACATTCTGAGAAGAGGAAGCGAGCAAATAGTGTGATGGGATCTGTTGCCTTCCTCCCACTCACCTCAGAACAGTTCCCTTTTTCACAGCTCCTTTTAAAAATAACAGTTATACAGCCATCACCATAAAAGACTGTAGAGCATAATTATTTTCCTAAAAAGGGCATAATCTGCTCTTAGTAAGCCTGCTTCCTAAAGTTTTTCCAGAATTATACAAAACTATACCTAAAAAACAACTGCTGTTAGCTAGGCTGCAATTTGCAGGTTCAAACTGAGGATTAAAATACAGTCAAAATAATCAGGGTGTGGTGATTCTGAACCAGGAAGGACTCTTCAAGGGTCAGACTGAATCCCACAGTTTTGTTAGAGGAGAAGTTGCTGGCTCTACAGCAACATCTCAAACTCTTCTGCACATGCAGTTAATGTACAAAATTTTCCTATGCCAAAGAACGCAGGATATATTGGTGACATACAACATTCCTCAGCTGTGTTATAATATAAATGAAGACATCATGATCTGAAGAAGAAATTGCTTGAGTTCATTAAAGCTGAGAACACATTGTCATTATGTGCTTTTTTCTCATAGTTATGCTAACGCAAAGCTGAGAAGAACTTGACTGAAAGTGATTGGTTAATGCTAGGATGAAGTAATTCATGTTTCTCATCGAAGTTATATGGATCAGCCTGTATAGTTTGTTGCCACAAAAGATCAGTCATGTATTGAGTGACTCCTTCCTCTTCCACTTAGTTTAACTGACAACAGCTGACCCCGCTGCCTCTTGACAGTTGTAATGTGTCGCCTTAAAACCCAAACTCCCATAACAAATAACAGTTAAATGACGTGCTACAATTAGACATGTTTGAGTAAGTAAAGCAGCCCAAATTTCACAACCAGCTAACAAAGATAGAGACAGATATTGTGCAAAGGCCAAGAAGAATCACAGACTTCTTTGGATTAACTTCAAAGCCTGGCTGTAAATATGAAACGCCTAGTGAAGCTGACTTTTGGATTCAGACTTGCTGATCAAGCAAATAATAGCCTGATTTGTACAAAAGAGAAACAACCTTACATGGTTACGTTATGTTGTGTTCTGTTAAGGCTCTAGTATGTCCCCATTTGTCTGATAATGGTATTTCTGAGTCATCAGAGGGAGATCCAAGGGGATCTTGCCCACTGTTCTTTGAACTTGATGGGTGCTTTTTAATAAAAGACTCAGGGGGTTGGTGAGTAAAACATCTGTTTTGAAAATGTATTTCTAAATTATGAATCTGTACCATCTGCCTGATTTGTGACATCCTTCCAGGCTACAAGCTCTTTGGACACTTGCAGCACTGTGGGAAGTAGAACTCTGCTAATTCTTGACTATTATTTTAGCCTGTATTGAAAGTTCCTCACAATGATAAAAAATCTTCTTCTGGGAGAGCTTAAGGAGGCAGTAATGTAAAAAAAAGAGAGGTTGTGTGAGGTTCCCAAGAGGTTTGAAGTTTATTTTCTTTTGATGTTATTAAATATAATTTTACTGTTTCTCTCTTGACTTTCAGACACATCCAGATGTTTATTTGACACATCGTGAACTTTAATAACTAGAAGGGAGAAAAATCCAGTTTTAATCTCAGAAAGTTGGAAAGCAACAGAAACATAGCAGCCACCCTGTAATCAGGTGTTCCCTTAGTACACAAACCCGTGATTTCACTTCTCTGTTAAATACTTATTATTTCAGTGTTTCTGAACATGCACTGCTCCTGATTCTTTTTAGATGCCTAAAAATTGAAACAAAGGTTATGAGTGCTGCAACACCCACATCTTCTATACCTGGCCCTCGACAGGTACCCAAAGCCTGAAACTAAAAAGCTAGGCTCCTGCTACAGCATATGCAGACAGGTACCTCAGGCAGACTGACGGGCACTAACCATCAAGGTGGGGCATCCAGGTTATCCCTTTTCAGGAGGATAGGCACCCAAACCAGGATTAAGCAGGAATATTTCCTCCCTCTCAGAAGGCAGAATCCAAAAATTACTCAGGAGGTACCTATAACATTAGTTGAAATACTTAAAGAGGACTTTGTTTATTTGATATTCAGTGGCAGAAGCTGGAACTGGCAGTCTATTGATTAGAGAATTCATGTCTGGAAAGCGTGAATTCAATTCTCTCCTCAGCTTGAGAAACCCCACATTGCTGCATTATCAAATGATAGTGTTCCCTTCTGCTGAAGCTGCACCTCTACAATTACATAAAAGGAAACGGAGAGGTCTGGAAGGGTATAGAAAATGGAAAGAGCCTGATGTAACTTGTTATTTTGGGCCATCAGCTGGAAGTTCTCCCAGCCCTCTCATTCTCCTTTGCCTTCATTGCCCAGCACCTGAAGCTATCATTGCTGTTAGAGTGCATGCTCTACTTGTACTTCCTTGATGAGAAATTTTGTTGACGATCTCCATATTTCACTAGTGGTGAGTTCAGAGACTTTTTAGTGTGGTAGAAATCCTCTATGCAAGGTAGTGCTTTTGGGATAAGGATTCAGTTTAGTGGCACAAAGGCCATTGGAGGCAGAAGGCAAATAACTAGTGCAGTGGGACCACACAGGCTGTCCTCTGTGCAGCATGTGTGTTTGCAGAGGCTTGGAAGTCAGAGCAGGGGTGAACTGATGGAGGTAATCCAACATAGGTGAGAGATCTAGGTCTTGTATAGGCTTCTTTATTCTATATCACTTTAATCCCTCTCCTCTTTACGATGGGAGCAATTACTCCATCTGTAAGTGAGATGTGACCCCAAGGAACAGTAACTTCTGTCCTCAGCATCCTCCAGCACAGAACCTCTTTCTGTGTCCAGTAGGAAATATGTCAGTCAAGGGAAGCTTGCACAGTTTTTTCAAAGCACAATTCTGCAGCCAGCCTAAATTCCCTATGCATAGATGGAAGTGGAGAAGCAGCAGATATATTTGGGACAAGATAAAGCACCACATTTCAAATAATTTTCGTTCTTGTAAGCGTACTGTTTCACATACACATTAGATTTGGACTATTCATTTGGTATGTGAAATTCTTCCTGATGTGTCACATACAGTAATAAGCATCTTCCTTTGCTAATGTGTTGCTGAGATGTTCCATAAATAACCTAGGTAAATATCTTGTTTTTTCATTAGCTGCCATATATAAGCCACGTAGAGAAGTCTAAGTAGATTATTTTAATTCACACTGAGAATAAAAAAGCCATACATATGATGCACTGTCCTTCCAAGCCACATATAACAAAAGGAGGAAGTCATCAAAGAAATTTGCCTTTAGGACAAACAGCCACTGTTATTTGAAAAAACAAAATAAGAAAAAAGAAAACTGTGTGTGGCCAAGAATACTGTATTATACTGAATTTGATTGTTTATGTGGGATGAAGGCTAGAAAGAAAGAGACCTTGACATGGGGCTGAGGTAGCTGGAGGGTTTTTAGGGTGTGGGCTAGTTTTGTTTTCATTTATTGTTGTTTAAAATAATATAAAAAAGTTAACGAGCAGAACATAAGACTGTTGCTAGATGTGCTAAAGTATAGGTAATGTTAGTTATATGAAGAAAGAAAAGAAACATCTTAAATCAATAAACAGTAAAATCTGAATATTAAAGTCTTCTGAAATCACAACAAAGTATCTGCCACTATTATAATAAAAGAATATGTGAAGTTTAAGAAGTTAATGATAGAGATGAGGATGTGTTGATTTTCAGAAGAGTTGTATTGTCTTTGCTCACAGGTACATTTGAGTGGACATACCCTCTTTTTACAAATAGCACAGATAGTGTTTAGAATCATAGAATGCTTTGGGTTGGAAGGGACCTTTAAAGATCATCTAGCCCACCCCCTCCCCTGCCATGAGCAGGGACATCTTCAAATAGGTCAGGTTCCTCAGAGCCCCATCCAACCTGACCTTAAATGTTTCCAGGGATGAGGCATCTACCACCTCTCTGGGCAATCTATTCCAGTGTTTCACTACCCTCATCGTAAAAAAATTCTTCCTTTTATCTAGTCTAAATCTACCCTCCTTTAGTTTAAAACCATTACTCCTTGTCCTGTCCCAACAGGCCCTGCTAAAATCATTGTCCCCATCTTTCTTACTGGCCTCCTTTAATCTTGAAAGGCCACAGTAAGGTCTCCCCAGAGCTTTGTCTTCTCCAGGCTAAACAACCCCAACTCTCACAGCCTTTCTTCACAGGAGAGGTGTTCCAGCCCTCTGATAATTTGTGGCCCTCCTCTGCACCCACTCCAACAGGTTCATGTCTTTCTTGAGCTGGACACTGTACTCCACATGGGGGTCTCACCAGAGCAAAGTAGGGGGACAGAATCACCTCCCTTGACCTGCTGTCCACGTTTCTTTTGATGCAGCCCTGGATACAGTTGGCTTTCTGGGCTGTGAGTGCACACTGCCAGCTCATGGCCAGCTTTTTATCTGCCAGTACCCCCAAGTCCTTCTCTGCAGGGCTGCTCCCAATCCCTCCATTCCTCAGCCCATATTGTTACTAGGGATTGCCCAGACCCAAGTACAGTGTCATACATACATTTAAAAATAAATTAATCCAAGAACAAATAGTTGTATGACCTCTATTCTAAACATTTATGTAAGCTACTATATTTATTGGCCGTAGTTCAGGGTTTTGGAGGTATAGGTCAAAGAAAGCAAGCTATTGAATTCCCTAAGCATGTATTTAAAAGGTACCACTATACTGCTAACCCTCTTGTCCCTAGAATGTGGCAGACTTCAGAAGACACAAAGGGAAACAAGTTTTAATCAAGCAGGCCCAATATTATTATAACAGCACCGAGCTCCATATGCAATAGTCATAAATCCTGGGGGGGAAAACTCCACTGCAGCATGCATTTTACAACAGAGAAAGTATGTGCCATTCAGTTAAGGTGACTTCACCAGGCTACATCTAACCAGAAAAAAAGTATTTCAGAGAATTTGAACAATGCTCCATAGAGGCAATGGAACAGAGTCATTGTGGGAGTCTCTCTGGTAGTTAAACTCTTCAAACCTACAGAAGAACAATGACCTGTCAGACTTCTTTAAGCTGCCAAAAGTTGTGTTCCTCTTACCGTCAGTTTAGCTCCCTATGGGCCAGCTTTCTCCCTGCACTTTAGTCTGCTCTCTGACTAGGATCCCTCCATATGCCTTAAAAGATGCTTCAGGGAGACTTCAGGTCTTTGCTTGAGCTTCCTGCAAAAACCACCAACATTCCACTTGAGCTTGGAGAACTGTCCTTCAAGTTGTATGAGATTTTCCAGCACTTTCTACATTATTTCTGTTTGCCTCCATTGTACTTGGGGAAACCCTACACTGGATATTTACTTGGAACATTTTCCTTCATTTCTGGATGCTTTCATGTGTAACAACTGTTAAGGAAAACAAAGGCTTCAGTTCAGAAATCTATTTGTAAAACAAAAGCGTGTAGAAAGAGAGAAGCCTCAATAAATACATCAGCAGGGATCTACCACCCAAGCAACACAGGGGATGGACATGTTTTGCCTACTTCTTACCAGGATATTGGTGAGCTACTGTCCCAGCAACATGCACAAGAGCAGACTCTGCTTGTTCTAACACAAGGGGAGCCTCAAAAGGCCAATGTGGGTAGTGCTGGGCTCCCTACTATTGGTCAATAGGCACTGACATTCGCAATACCGAATTCCTTCTTCCGCTTCCTCTGAGCCGTAATGAAGTCCTCGGCTTGAACTGCAAACCACAGGTCCTGCAGCTTCCAGTAAACACTGAATATTTAAACACATGCTATTTAAAAAAGGATAGAAAAAAAAAGTAAAGAAATGCTGTTTCTCACAAATGACTTGAGAATTATAAACGAGGCTGTAGGAGAAACAGCTGCCTGTATCTCCAAGGTGTTGGTGCAAGTAAAAATCTTGTTTGAAACTGATGCTGACCACAGTCGTTGTTTTAAAGCCTTTTGCCACATACACATAATTCTGTGAACACAGGAAAACACTCTAGTGTTTATATTCCCCATTCTTGTAAAGCAATGAAGATGTGCAGCATTTCTGGGAGTGTGATAAAAGGTCGAGGAGAGTTGATAGCTGTGGACACAACCCAAGCTTATTAACTGCAGCCAAGCTGTAATCCACAGGAAGTACCCTCCTCTAATGTTTTTATTGCTGATATAAGCTGAAAATGAAATAAGCCATGTATAGTAGGTGAAAGGATTTATTTTGCCATGAGAGCTGTATTTCCTTTATATGATGTTTCAAGATATTTAATGCCTTTCTCTACCTGAGCCAATCAGGCTGCACGTCTAATGTCTGCTTCTTTAATGATATAACATATCCTGCTCTCTCCATTACAGATTACTTTTATAAATCATACCCAGAATCCTGCTCAATATGAATTGCTTAGAGTTGAAAACATAAGGCTTTTTTCAGGTGTTTTTTCTGAATGCAAATCATTGCGCAACTACAGAAACCTGCTGGGACTTTGTGTGAGAAGTCTAGTGTGATAGAATAAAAGATGAGGAATGGCTTGAGTCTGAAAATGGGTAATCAGTGTGATAAGGAAAAAATATTTTTCTGAAGACCATCTTATGCACCATGAAGCATATAAAGATACTTATTGGGCAAGTCCAATATTAAATTGATCTAATTTTTCATTTCAAATACTGTTGATAGAAAAGGTAGCTCCATTTCATTAGATGCCATCTATGTTAAGAGGATGGTTTGGCTTCCCCTATATAGTCATTTGAGGCAGTTTTCTTCATATTGCTCATTCCTAATATAAGCCCCAAGGACAGATTAAATGTTCTGATAATAAACATTTGGCTGCTCTCAATATTTAAAAGAAAAAAATTATGGCATAGCCAAATGAGTTCCAGAAGGCAATAAATGTGCTGGCTTTATGTCACCAGTAAACACATGTATTTGAAGAGAAAATTCATTTTTTAAGAAGAAGACAGAATGGACAAGCCAAATAACAGAACTACAACCCTAGACCTCAGGAGAGCAGCCTTCAGGCTTTTCAGGGATCTGCTTGGAAGAATTCCAGGGGAGATGATCCTGGAGAAAAGATGAGTGCAGGAGAACTAGAGATTCTGCAGGATCACCTCCTTTAAGCTCAGGAACTGTCCATCCTGACATGCAGGAAGTCAAGGAAATGTGGCAGGAGGCCTGCATGGATGAACAAGAGCTCCTGGTAAAACTCAAACATAGATAGGAAACATAAAAGAGATGGAAGCAGAGTCAGTTGACCCAGCACAGGGGCTGGGTTGGGGATATAGAGACAGTGTCTGAGCATGTACAGACAGAGTTAGGAAAGTGAAAACCCACCAGCAGCTGAGCCTAGCAGAGGACTTAAAGGGCATCAAGGAGGCTTCAATAAATATATCATCAGCAAAAGGCAGGCTAGGGAAAATATGGGTCTTCTGCTGAATGGGACATGGAAAAGGCAGAGTTACTCAAGGCCTCTTCCACTTTGGTCTTTACTAGTAAAATCTGCATACAGTAATCCAAGGCCTCTTCCACTGGAGAGAAAACCTCAGCAATCAGCATTTACTTACAGTGGAGGAACGTCAGGTTAGGGCAACATTTAAACAAATTGGACATTAGAAAGCCCAAGGGACTTCATGGGATATACCTACAAGTGCTGAGGGAGCTGGCCAACATCAGTGTGAGACCACTCCCAATTATCTTTGAAAGGCCATGGTGATTGGAGGATGTTCCTGAGGACTGGAAAAAAGCAAATGTCGTAGCTATCTTCAGAAGCAGGGTCCAGAGGACTACAGGCCACTCAGCCTCATTTCAATTCCTGAGACAGTGATGGAGAAAAAAAAACCTGGAAGCCATTTGCAAACATCTGAAGGACAAGGTGATTGGGTGTTATCAGTGTGGATTTACGAAGGGGAAATCATGCTTGATCAACCTAGCCTTCTGTGATAAGATAAATTAGGTTCATCTTGGTGGATGAAGAGAGAGTAGTCATTGTTTTTTATCTTGACTAGCAAGATTTTTGACACTGTCAAAATTAATTAATATAGGTAGACAGAGAGGTGGATTCAAACCTGACTGAACTGCCAAGCTTGAAGCATTGTGATC
>JAVSBS010019491.1:0-42679 GCA_033124195.1 Coracias cyanogaster | reverse complement strand
AACATGAAGTCCAGCTGGAGATCCTTCACTAATGGTATACCCCAGGGGCCAATACTGGGACCAATACTGTTTAACATCATTAATGGTTTGGATAATGAGACAGAGTACACTTTCAGTAAGTTTGCAGATGATAGAAAAGGGGAAGGAGTTTTTGATATACCAGGTGGTTTTACTGCCCTTCAGAGGGACCTCAAGAGGCTGCAGAATTGGGTTGGCAGGAATTTCATGAATTGTGACAAAGGGAAATACAAAGTCCTGTATCACAGGAGGAGTAGTGCTATGCACCAGTACAGGCTGGGAGCCAACCAGCTGGAAGGCATTGTTCTAGCAAAGGATCTCGGGGTGCTAGTGGACACCAAGTTGTACATGACCCAGCCCACTGTGTGTATACTTGCAGCAAAGAAAGTCAACAGCCTCTTGGGCTGGATTATGAACAGCATTGCCAGCAGGTCGAGGGTGGTGTCTCTAACTCTACTTAGTGCTGTTGAGAGATCTGGAGTGCTGTGTCCAGTCCTGGGCTGCCTGGGACAAGTGAGACACAGACATACTGGAGCAAGTCCAGACAAGGGCTACAACAGTGATTAAGGACTTGGAGCATCTGAGGTACAAGGAGAGGCTGAGAGAGATGGGGCTGTTAGGTCTGGAGAAGAGAAGGCTCAGGAGGGATCTTATCACTGTGTATAAACATCTGACAGGAGGAAGATGTCTTAAAGAAGACAGAGCCAGGCTCTTCTCAGTGATATCCAGTAACAGGACAAGAGGGAAGAAACACAAATTGAAATACAGGAAATTCCATTTAAACACAAGAAAAAAACTTACTGTGAGGGTAGTCAAATGCTGGAATATGTTGCTCCTGGAGTTTGTGCAGGCTCTGTTCTTGGACATACTCAAAACCCAACTGGATATGGCCCTGAGCATACTGCTCTAGTTGACCCTGCTCTGAGCATGTGGTTGCAGTAGACAGTCTCCAGAGGTCCCTTCTAACCTCAGCAGTTCTGTGAAAACTTTGACTTGCGCCATGGTGTCCAACAGCATCCAAGTTGGCTCCCAGGTTTAGGTTGTGCTTATTTCAGGTCATTTTCACAAACAAACCTTTCTCCATCAGTGAAGGAAAGAAACAGTAGCCCAAATTATCCTGCGGTCTTCTTATCTCAGTGTTTGCTCCAAAAAACAGCTGAAAGGGGAGAAGCAATTCTTAGAGCGTGTTTATGCCTTTGATGCAACAGGAAATTCCAGAGAAAAACACCACCTAGCAGGGACAAAAAGATGTTGAGTAATCACATAGGAACCAAGTCTAGTCAATGGGGCAGAACTGCTAAGTGTTTGAGAAGTAGAAGGAAGGAGAAAGAGTTTTGCAGAAGGGTATTTAGGAAGTGACAGCAACATTCCAAATACACTGGGCTGTACAAAGTTTTGCCAAAATGAAAGATTGCTGTACTGATTAACACTCTGTCTTTCCATAAATTAGCAGTCAAATACTGTGTTGAATTCTGGTCATCATATTTCATAAAGAATTGAAACAGGTAGCAAAAATTGTTACGGGCTTCAAAAATATTCTCAAACAAAAGATTAAAGCTGTTTACCTCAAGGACTAATGAAAAACTATATAATGATACTCGTAGCTCCTAGCCCTCTGGGTTCCAGCAGACTTATTAGCACTTATCTATCTAATGCTTTTCAGAGCATATCAAAGCACTTTTTCAAAGGAGATCCATTACCCCAGCTTTACATGGGATGGGACATACAAGATAAGTTGCATGTAGTGTCACCCAAAAGGTCCACTGTAGAGATGGAATTAGTAACAGGTTTGTTGACAATGTAATGGGATGTGCACCTTCACGTCAGCACTTCTGCCAGTTCATAACAGATTTAGGCAGATATTTTTCCAGGGAATATACCAGCACTTAGCTATCATTTCAAGGCAGTTTGCACAGAGTGGGAGGTTATGGTCAAGGTCACAACAGCACAGTGAGACCCACAGTTGGTCAGATGTAGTGCGTCAGTGCCTACCTGGCTTCCAAATGAGGTTAACAAGCACTAATTAAAAGTCACAGCATGATTTTTAGTCATTCTGAACCAGGGAAGGTAATGCCTGATCTAGTAATATTTTATACATACAAGCAAATATAAATGAAACACAGAAAACTGACAGAGAGATAGATACATTTTGTTTTGTCTGCACATCTTTGGGTTTGTTGAAGTGCTTATTGAGAGCTATATAAATATTTCACTACTAAGCCAGTTAAACAATGACTGCTACACACTCCTGTTGCAGTTGCACAATGGAGTAAAAAAGCAAGGTGAGTTGTTCTGGGCTTTTTGAGCTCTACTGCAATAGGAAATCAATTAAGTGAAGTGCAAAGATACTTGCTCCTATTGTTCTCTGATGGGACGGCACAGCCATTCCTCTGATGCCATCAGATGCTCTACCAGCCTGGTCTTAACATAGGCCTGGAAGTCTTCTCAAAATACCCATGTTTGTTGTTGGGCTTTGTGAGCAGAGGCAAGATTCTAAAACACAGACACCCCATAACTCTCCCTTTGCTTCAAACTCACCATTCTCCTATTTCAGAGAGAAATGTGAGAAACAACTATGTGTCTTTCTGCATGTCTAACCCTTCTTCACCGTTTGGACATACGCTCTTTGTATCTCAGCGTGATGCTGTATTGTGCTGTATTGCCACATGCAGGTCCCAGGATTGCTGTACCCATTACCAAATGAAGCCATCTTTGCCCTAGGGAATCAGTGCTTTTTCTCTGCTTAGTTCTCATAATGCTTTTAGGTATAAACATGGGTTTAAATAATTTCTTTTTTTATATATAATTTCAGAGAAAGAATGATCTCTACACTCTTTCTTCCAATGTCTCCTTCGAAGTTAAAAGCATGCCATATAAAGTGCAACCAGCAAAGCTCCCCAAAGGAAGCATAGCAGTAAGTAACTGAAAATGATATCTTTGTGTGAAGCACGTGGATTTGGTCATTCTGCTCACAGCTGTGAAAGTTTTTAAAGATGAAAATATTGAGATCAGTCTTTCCTGTGTTTCTAGTGTAAATTCCTGAAATAATACTTAAAGGAAATACTTTTATTGCTTTCTGTGGAAGTTGCTGATATATGATACATGATTTCATTTTTAAATAAATTCTTGCTACATTAATGCGCAGACTGCCTTATTGCAATCAGGATGGATTTTTTCACCCAGAAAAAAACAACAAAACTGTAAAAGCAAGTGTCGATAATTACCTTATTTGGGGTGAAAAAATCTGGAGGAAATTTTTGTGCAAAATCCAGAGGCTTGTTTCTGTCAGGTTTAGAGATCTCACTCTTCTCCCAATCAGCAGGTCTCTTACACAACCTTATGGATTATCTATGGCAACTCCTTTCTCACCTGTGTTAAGCTTCTTTGATACCCTGATTTTCAGAAAGGTCTGCATGCCTCTCTAGGGTTTCCACCTCACAGCACATCAGGTACAAGATACAAAATTACCTGATAATCCCTACTAAAGTACTTGCCTTATTTGCAGAGCAAGATTTGTGTGGCCATAGGTTATTTTAGGAAAAATAAATCTTGGAGGTGTAAGTTTGAGTTAATTGTTTGCTGATGCCAAAGAATTGAGTTTGGGGAACAATTTGAAGGAATTGGCTTCTTATGATGTCTAATACCATGGTTAAAATTCACTCTATTTTGTCATTACTGATAGAAATAAGTAAAATATGAGTGCAAAATTTTATTCTAGTGTAAGAGTAATCTGAAACTTGAAGGCTTACTGTCCTAATCTTTATAAAGATTTATCATTTACAGTCCTTATTCTGAAAGGTAAGCACAGTACAAACTTTTCCAACTTAAATCATGGTGCTAATACATCATTATTGGTCTGTTGAGACATAGTAGTAGGGAACAGAATGTTTTCTTATGTGGAAAATCAACATCACAATGTACTTTACAGCTTACTTTGAATATATTTTAGAGGATACAGACTACAAAGTTTGGTTTTGAACAAGCACAGATTGAATGGTTGATTGATACTTGCTCTGGGAAGACACAAGCTGAAATCTTGGTCCTGTGTGCTCAGTGACTCCAGCCTCTAACATCAGGAGAACCATGATTTCACCAGAGAGATTTGATGCTTAATGCAATGTTCATCCAGAAAGGTTCAAAGGCTCCAAGCTGACAGATATACTCAGGCTCTTTTTATTTTCTTGCAGCATGTGTTCCATACCAGAAACACATGTTGTGCAGAACTCTGTTGATAGTGGTGCCTGCATCTGAAGTGCTTTACTCCAGGTGATAGCCTGCTGTTCTCAAAAAGTGTCAGATGATCTACCAAATGATCAGATAAGCATTTTATTCTCTTGCTCCAGCCAGTTTAATACTTGTTATTTGCTGCAGATGATTTACAGCAAACTGCCTGTAATGGCAACTATAAAATGTTGAAAAATTATAGTGCTTTTATGTTGTTTCATATATGGACATGGGAGTGGATGCTTGCCAGCTCTACAGCTAGATGTGTTATATGCACAAGCTCTTTTGATGTTCTACTTGTAAGAAGAAATATTTGCTTGAAGTTGGGCAATGCTTAATATTTTTGCTCCTTCTGAAAAAGATCACTGGTTGTGCTTTAAAAGTTTCAAAGATTTATTTGGAAGTTTATGCTTTTCTTTCAGACAATGCAAGGGGGGAAGTGGAATACAGATCTTAATATTTTAAAATTAATCGTCAAAAGTACGTGTCTAATAATCAGCTAACACTTTACAGTTTATATAGTGGAGGTAATATATTCTAAAAGAACAGAGCATATATCCTTCATTTAAAAGTGCTGGCTTCCAATTATGTAGGCTGATACGTATACTTAATTTTAATGGCATGAATAATCCCATACACATCAGTAACCTACACAGTCATGTAGTCATACTTGCAGCATGGGGTCTTTATTTCCATCATCACGGAATATAGGTCTGTATCTTGAACAGAGGTTCACGATATATAGGTGTGTGAAAGGTTATGTAAATATAAGAAAATCTGAATCTTTTATATTAGAGTGAAAATGGCATCTAGCAGAAAATTAGCTTGGAACTTGGTGGAGCTTAAACCAAAATCCACTGACATCAAAAGAAGTATTTCTATTAATTTTGATAGGCTTGGAATTACAATCATACATTGTACCACTGGATGGATTTCCTTGGTAACAGCTGTATCATTCAAGATAAAACTGTCATTTTTTCTTAGAGATATTATTATGGTAATAATGCTATCTTACTTGATGAATTTAATGTGCAAGAGTTAGAATAACCAGTGATTTGTTCTATTTTAACTTATTATTCTCGAGCCCGTTTTGGAGTTTAATAAAATACTATTGCTTTTCTTAAACATTTGATAGCATCTTCAGAGGGAATGCCTTTAGTCTAATCTGTTTGACCAGTGTCCTACAGTGAGTAAAACTGGTTTCAGACTAAGGCTTATAACTCTTGTTTTAGCAATTACACAATGGTAGTACTTTCATTTTAAATGTGCTTATATTCCTTATGAGATACATTTCTGCAAACATTTGTAAAATGTTAACATAAATGTCAATATCAATTATGACTTCAAGCTCAAGGGAGCTTTTACATTGTATTTTGAGCATTTTTTCAGAGCGTACAAGAACATAATGCTGCAAAGGTTGGATGGGAACATGTAGGAGTAGTACCAAGTTCCTGTTTCTCAGTCTCTGTAAGCAAAATGACTTCATGTTAGAGGAAGGACAAGAGGCAAAAAAATAGCTTTGTGAAAATCCCACTAACAGGCACTGAATTATGACCACAGATGCTGGATATTTGCACTAGAAAAACCTAAATCCCATCTATCCACAAGCGACTGCCAATGAACTGGCAGCTTACCAGAGATGCTTCTCTTTGCATTGTGCTACTTTCCAGTGGAATCAAAGACAATTTTAAAGCTACACTGAGCAACAGTAAAATCAGGAGCAAAATCCAAACTGTACAAACCCCCTAATATTTATCTACCTACAGTGTGCTTAACTGTGGCACATTTAAAAAAAAGGAACATAAAAGCCCACCTATAGAAACACTTTCATGAGCAACAAGTGACTTTCATGGAACCACAACAGCGGTTCTGAAGTTAAGATTATCAGACAGCACCTATGCTGAGATCAGCTTGAATTTTATTTCCAATAGCAGACGAAGGCTCTGTCTGTAACTCCCTGGTTGGCTTCGCCCCCATCTCAGTGCTTGAGCCAGATGGCATTCCTTGTCAGCCCTTTGCATACAAAACATGTGAGACATTCAGCAGCATGGAAGGCCTAAAGTCAGATGGTTCCTCTCAAATCTGTGAGGTGTGCTTTTCACCAGCCTGACAGGGAAGCAACCACTGGTTTCAGTGTTCAATATAAGAAAGTCTTTAGCCCTGAACAGAGAGGAAAGCCAACATGCATCTAACATACAGTGCCAACTTGCAACAATTGTTTAAAAATTCCATTTCTTCATACCGGCCACCTTAGATGAAAACAGATAAATCTCCTCCAAAACATTCCCTGGCTCTGATCCTGCAGTACTAAACCTACCACATGGAGAAGAACAGAAATCCAAGCTGAATAATACAACTTGTCTTAAATCAAAATCATATGTAAAATTGTTGTGGACAGCATGGGGTGGAGGAGGGAGTGTCTTCTGTGGAAATGATGGAACAAGGCAGGCAAAACTGAAGGGATGCTTTGTTTCTTTCTTCCCCTCCAATTTCTGCCTCAACTCTGTGGGTGTTCAGGACTTGCAGTATCAAACTGTTCACCAGGAACTGCATTAGTAGCCCTGCAGGTCTTTGTAAAAGAGCATAAAAGGAGGCAGCCTAGGGGCATTATGTTCTACTGGTAATGCACACAAGCAGGAGTGAGACTGAGGACTACATATAATCCCCTGCTCAGGAAATAAATCTCGAGCACTTAGCGCAACCCTTCCCTTGCATTTATCTCAGCCACATTATGTCACCTAGGAATTTGGCTCAAGCTATCAATACCAGAAATGGTTAAATCAAATTTTTGCAAGCAAATGGGTCTTCTCTCATGTTTTATCTTACTGTAACACGGACAGTCATTTTGTCAAGCCTGAAAGGACAGAAGGTGCTGCTTGGGTTTGGTTTTTGCTGTTGTTTACAAATATTTGTTCAGATTGTTTTGGGAAGTGGTCTATCATTTTTCTCCGGCTCCACAGCAACATGCTTAGATAAGAGATAGTGTTAGAACAGAAACTGTAGGTAAAGTAAGGATTGTATTGATAGTTGTGTATTGATAGTGTCAGATCCTTTTAAAATATAATTAAAAAATGAAAGCTTCTTGTGTGTAGTACAACAGAGGAAGTTTGCCAACAGAGGAAGTGCAGAGTGTGGATGAGTTGGGCTTTTTTAATCAATGTCAGTTCTTACTCTCTTGGGGCCCATTGAATTTTCATCAGCACTTCTCAAGTCTTGTCCTATATGTCATCAGGTCTTCAAGGCTTGCCTCAGGGCAGCATTCATGGGGATTTTCAAGTAGTAGAAGGGAGAAGCTTTCTTCTTTGGCAGCTGAGCTCATTACTTGGTACGGGCTTCATGCAGCCCATCATGACTGCATCCCTTCTGATTTCCCTGGCCAGATAAGCCTTTTACTCGCATTCATCTTTTTCCTTAACTGGCTTTCTCTGGGAGGAATCTCTTGCAGACAGTTCAGATGACCTTTTTCTCATTTTCTTTGCCCTTGCATTTTAATGTCAGATACAGTACCACTCTGAGACACAAGGAGAGCCATTCGAAAACATTTTGTCCTTACTAAATGAGGACTGCTCTTGCTGAACCTAATGATACAGACAGCCTATGAAGTTCTGCAGTGCTTAAGCAGCAACTCAAAGAGGAGGCTGGGGAAGGGAATGGTACTGCTGTAGTGGCATAGTTGATCACTTGATCACATCAGCAAGATATCGGGTGGGATTTCATTTTTTTTTTACTAATTCTGTTTGCCTTAAAATAGTTTTTTCTAACATTTATTTCGTGCATATGCTACCTTTTTGAAGTCTTTCAGAGTAATTACTATATGCAGCTGCACCAGAGAGGTGTATTAACCGAATAACCTAAAACTGGAGGGATGTGATTGTCGCTGAGGAGCTAAGGAAAGCTCAAACTCATTCCTTCCCACCTGGGAGCAGCAGGGAGAGAGCAGATATTCGATGAGATTGATGAAGAGCCTTCCAAGCAGAGTCAGAGCATAGAATAAATTTATTACGAGGTATGGAAAGGAGAGTGAGGAGAAGGTTACTTATGTGGATGGCCCCAGAAGGAGAAATACAGAAGGATTATTATTACTCTATGTTAAGATGAAGGTCTAAAGAGAGAAGTTTGCCAGGTCAATTAAAACCTTTGATAACTCATGTTATACACACCTGCTGCTTTCTAGAACCTCTGACAATGAGTGTTCCATGCTTACTTTACATTTATGCAATAGTCTGTGTGCTCAGCTTGTTTTGAGGAGTGTAACATCATACTGTGTGTTAGGCTTTATCACCAGGACAATGCATTCTGTGTGAGTTTCGTTTTTGGACTACTTAGCTGAAACTCAGGTCATAGGAAAAAATGTATACTCATGTGTCAGCAAAAATTAAGATAAGAATAATATAACTGGCATCTATTGTGGTTTGAATTACAAGTTGGGCTGAAGTCAACCATTCTTTCAGAGTAATTCAGCATAAGTCAGTTATACTGGCCTAGGCTGTACCAGCACAGAATCACAGAATCATAGAATCGTTCAGGTTGGAAAAGACCTTTAAGATCAAGTCCAGCCATTAACTTAACTCTGCCAAGTCCACTGCTAAACCATGTCCATAAGCACCACATGTACACAACTTTTAAACACATCCGTGGATCGTGATTCAGCCACTTCCCTGGGCAGCCTGTTCCAGCGCTTGACAACCCTTTCAGTGAAGAAATCTTTCCTAATATCCAGTCTAAACCTCCTCTGGCACAACTTGAGTCTAATTCCTGCTGTCCTATCACTTGCTACTTGGGAGACGTGATCTGCACCTACCTCTCTACAGCTTCCTTTCAGGTAGTTGTAGAGAGCAATAAGGTCTCCCCTCAGCCTCCTTTTCTTTAGACTAAACAGCCCCAGTTCCCTTGTAAGACTTGTGCTCTAGGCCCTTCATGAGTTTCGTTGCCCTTCTCTGGACCCACTCCAGCACTTCGGTGTCTTTCTTGAATTGAGGTGCTGAAACTCAAAAAAAACTGCACACAGTACTCAAGGTGTGGCCTCACCAGTGCTGAGTACGGGGGGTCAAACCCTTCCCTAGTCCTGCCGGCCACACCATTTCTGATACAGACCAAAGTGCTGTTGGCCTTCTTGATTACCTGGGCACACTGCTGGCTCATGTTCAGCCAGTCCCTTTCTGCTGGTCCTGTTCCAGCCACTCTTCCCCAAGCCTGTAGCATTGCATGGGGTTGTTGTGACCCAAGTGCAGGACCCAGCGCTTGGCCTTGGGCAAGTATATTGGCATACATGTAAGCAGAACTTTGCTCATTGAATCTTCTTGAAGCATCTGCACATAAAAGGTATTTTTTGCTGCTCTGTATTAAGTGAAAATGATTATTAACATGTCTGATACAACAAGACTTTTGTATATGTGCAAATCCCATTTCTAGTAATTATCATGAACAAGTGGAGGGGAACTTATAGTAAATGAAGCCAACGTGGGAAAATTTCAAGCAATGTGTATTTCTAATCTGCAAAATGCTTTTGAAGTGAATGCTTATAACCTCTGTATTCTACCAGCACATTTGGTTTACTTTCTTAATTTTTGTTCATTAAATGTATTCTTTTCATTTCAGATCAGAACATCTGTCATTTGGTCCACTCCAAATGTCTCCTTTGTAATCCCTTTATGGGTTATAATACTAGCAATACTTCTTGGTCTACTGGTACTAGCTCTGTTGACACTTGCTTTATGGAAGGTATGTTGCATTACTACTGTTATTGTTGCCTTAAAAAAAACCCTGGAAGATAGTACCAGATAGAAAAAGAGGCTGGAATCTTGTGATCTTCAACAGTTTGGAGCAAAAGCAACAATACACATGTCTTTTTTCTTTTGGCATTTCTGACATGTTAGTGTAACAGACCTTTATGCAGGGAACTTGTTTTCAAAGTCCTCCTTTATTATTAAAGTCTGGTTATGAATGGGCATACAGACTTTGGCTCTGTATCCCAAGACCTGTGATCCTCTTTTTCAGGATGTTTAGGTTCAAAAAGAAGTTACTTTAACTTTGTTTTCTCTGAATACTTCAGGAATTCCCAGTTTTTGTCAGCATATAATAACACTTCCAGCTTTGAGAATTCATTTTTAGATTTCCTTTTATATTAGTATGTCATATTTTAAAGTTTTGTAGTTCTGCATTGGTATTACACTCTCTTGACAAGTTTTAAGACAAGTTCCTGGAAACTGCTATATTACAGGGAGCCAGCGTAGCTTTGGCCATCTTCTCTGTTCCCATTAAAAAAAAAAAAATCTTAAATTGGGAAATGGCTCATCTACCTCTAGCTGCCCAAAGGTTATGTGTTAGGTGTGCAGCCTATGCTGAATTTCCAGATTCAGCTAGTCACTTAACAACAGCAAATACCTATGTCTAAAACATGGGAGAATGAGAGGAATCACCTTTTGGTGGTACTCACTTTTGACCTCTTGTGAACCCTACATAACTTTCAACTTTTTGGCCAAAAGGGTGACTTTCAGACAGTTAAAGAGTAGGTCACAACACTGTCCTGTGAAGATTTCCCAACACATATTCCACCTCTGTTATTATTACTATTTGTCAATCTAGGCATCTTTCCTGTATCAGTGTCTTGCTGAACTGAAATTAGCTGGTTTCTCATTAGAGTCAGTCACTATCTGGAGTATTCAGATCAACTTTACATTTCCTGCAAAAACATCTTTCAGGCAATTTGAATTTTTAAAGCTATACTTTGGAACTGAATGCCTTGCACCTAAAATTTTCATTTTTCATAGGGAATTACTTCAATAGAAATAAAATCTTCACAAGAGCTTCTACGCTTCACAAGCGCCCATGGCTATCAGCCTGCCATAGATTGTATCTGACCTTTCAGGTTGACATGAAGAATCAAACTGGAGCTGAGTCTTCCTGTGGTTGTCTTACCATGACGCCTTTGTTTCTGTTGTTTCCTGCAGTGTGGCTTCTTTGACAGAGCCAGACCTCCTCAAGATGATATGGCTGACAGGGAACAACTGACAAATAACAAGACTACTGATGCATAGAGGAAGAGAATGACAGTTCAAGTCAGAATCCTGTCTGAAACTAGGAACACGATAAGGATTAAATGAAGGATTCCTTCCACCAGTCTTCCTTTGTACCTGCAAGTGACATGGTGTCATAATCTGATCTATGCAATGTTTTGAGAACATGCCAGATGACGGCCATCCTTGCCAAAGAAAGCAGCTTTACCACTGCCTTACAAACATACTCACCACTGAACAGAATGTTTATCCCAAATTCCAGTCCACGTTTCAGCAGATGCTTTTGAACATGTATGGTGTACTGCAATGCTTCCAGAACAAGACCAAATCTCCCAAGGAGAGAACACCTGCATTGCTGTACTGTCTAGAAGATGAACCAGGACAAAACTTCTAAACACTACTGTATCATGCGGAATACCTTTGACACCTCCCTAAGAATAAGAACTTTTACGAAATTATGGCTCAGGGAGACAAGCAATATATCAGTACTGTGAAAGTACTTCTGAAAAACAAAGGTAGTCTATAAAGAACTTTATAGATGGGGCACAATTATTTATTTTTCCACCTTTTCAGTATAAGTATCTGATATAATCATCAACTTAGATTTTGAGAGAAGAAAGTAAAAAAAATAGAAATAATGTACTTACCTTGCATGTCAATAAAAAAGTAAACTCATTGTAGACACAAAACACATCTTTCTTGGCTACAAGGTGTTTTGCAAAGCAGAAGATTTATGCAACATTTGACAAGATGAGACATATGATAAAAAGTACCTTTAGCATCTCTTTCAGCCCAGAGCTGACAGTATCACCCCCAGGCAACTAAATCCATGCACAGTATAGAGCAGGGGATGAGTTACCCTCTCCTTGCATTGCTGGTGGCTGATGCCTGTGCAGCTGACACAGGATACAGTCATTTGAGAATCAGTGATTTAAATTATCACTTGATACTGAGAAGGCTTGGGGGTTTGAGGCTATGGTAAATTTTCTTTGCCATTTACCTGTTACTTTGTTGAAATGGCTTCTTAAAATGGAGCAGCTACTACCGTTGTATGTTCTGTTTAATTTGTGTCAGAGACCCTAACACTGTTCACCTAAAGAAATCTTTGTGCTTTTTTTTATTTTACAGTCTACAAGCTGGGAGCATATTTAATGTTAATTTCAGCAAAGTTTAAGGCTGAATATAATTATTTCTTAAGGAAAGTCTTGCAGGGAAGGCCAGCAGGATTTGTATTTATGCATAAAACCAGGATGGCAGCCAGCCAAGCACGAACAATAGGAAGGAAAGATGTTTTGAGGTAAAGAATAAAAACATACATTTATGATTTATTTGTTTTTTCCTGAGTTGAGGATTCTGGAGAAGAGAGATTTCATTCTTTCTTTCTTAATCAGCAAATGGCCCTTATCTCAGCAGGAGCTTTAAGCTCAGATCGGTGCAAATATGTGCCTGAAAGCTTGCTCTTCCTGTGTGAAATTAGCTATGTTCTGTAAACTTCATACAGTTAGGATTGTTCATTTTCTGAAACATACACCACACTTTCCTTCTCCTGATCTACTTTTCTTTCCAGACCATCTCAGCTTCTTAATTGGCAAATGCCCTCATCCATTCTGCCACTTCTTGGCTCCTTTTAGATAACTGCCCTTCTGGTTCCTAAGACTTTGGCACAGGACTAGCTATGAGACACCGTCACTTCTGTCAGTTTGACAGGAGATTTTAGAGTTTTACCATTTCTTGCACACAGGCTGACCTGTGAAATCCAAGCAGAAGCTAGGAAACCTGAGAGGTGTGTTCCATCTTCATATCTAAGGCAAATTGGCAAGAAGACCTTTATGGAGTCTTTAGCTTATCAGATGCAGTGTGCCCATGAGACTTAATGAGAGGGGGAGACACATGCCTCAGAAAACAAGAGGTGCTTCACCTCTGGTTTAGGAGGATGGGGAGGCCTGACCACTTCCCAGTCCCCCAGAAAACTGTGCCCCAAATGAGTTTGAGCTGACCCCTTGTAGATTAGAGAGATCAGCTGATAAATCCCACCACAGAGCAAGCCTGTCCTGTATTTGCATACCTTCATGTCCCATACATTCCAGGCAAAATCATCATCCCATGAAAAAGACAGTGAGCTTCTAGCTTTTGTAAATACTGAATTGTTGTGTGTAGTAGCTTCTGAAATAAGATGAGCTAGCTCATGACAGTCATGTCATCTGCACAACTCTGATGAAATAGCACCATAAGGAGATACTGAACATAGGACTTGTGTATGTGCAATACTTTATGTTACTTACGTACCTGAAGCATGTTTACACTGGCATTTGTGGTTGTTTTTTAAACTTTTGAATATACTGATTAATGACTACAATAAAGAAAAAAAGAACGGGAAAGAAAAAGAAAACAAACAGCTCTGTTCGGTATTTGTTGCAATGTGTTTTCAATCCTCCGTTGCTCTGAGGATGGGACCAAGTGACCTAAAAAGTTCTTTGAGTTGTAACATCTATAGTTCACTTTTGAGCAATTGCTCTCCATTTTAATGATGGGCAAAACATGTTCAGATGCTAAATTTAAACCAAAAAGAACCTCAGTGACTGCTAGGCCTGGCTGGAATCCATTGGCTGCAGCTGTGTAATGTCACTGGAAACCAAATTAGAGGCACATGATCTGACAAACAGTTACTTTTAGCAATACTTTGTTTTATATTTCTACATCCTTGTAGATTAAACTTCCCCCATGGAAATGTCTGGAGCCGTGTGCTGTCAAGGACTGTAGTCTTGGGTCCCAGTGTTTGTGGATAACTTTGGCTGCAAATTGCAAACAGCTTTGCAAAGAAGAATTCTGGGTTTAAGTCTTGCCAAGAGTGTTTATCCCCTGGGGAGATTGCATCCTGGATGTGGACACTAGCAGGCAGTTGACATAATCTTTCCCCGCAGTGTGTTACTAATGTGCTGCATGATAACCTCTGCCACATCCCTACATGACTGAACTTTTGTTTCAGTGATGTCAGCCTTGTAATGAGTTACTAAATGCAGCTTTCTGTAAAAGTAATTCAGCCTTACACTTCCAAATGTATGCGGTGAGCTGCTAATTGCTGAGAATATAGGAGTAGTCTGGAGAGCAGAAAAAACAGGAGGTTACTTTGTAAATTAAAGCCTGTTTAAAACTGTTTATTGCTATGACCACGACAACGTCTAGTAAACTTAGAGACATTCATCTTTTATTTCACGTGCTTCTTGCTGAGTTTGAGAAAGGCTGTCAAGTTATTTCATCCATGCAGCAGACTTTTAAGAGTATCAAGTGTCAAGCAACATTTTCTGTTCTATGAAAATTTTGGAATTTACATAGCAGGGATTAGTACACTTGAAGACGTTGTCAATTATAGATCTAATCTTTAAATGTATTAAGCAAATACGATTTTAATTTAACCACCAGGTTGTTAACAAGAATTTTTTTCTTGTTGCTGTTCTGTAACTCATTTACAATTTTTTCTGTCTTCTCCAACTTTTTTGCCCTGACAACTTTTATACGTCTCCCACATTAGACATCGCTTGAAAATGACACTGATTTTCCCTACCTTTTAGCTGTGATTTTTTCATCCCGTAGCAAGAAGGATCTTCTGCTAGGCACAGCATACATTAACTGAAAAGCTTTTTGGGAACCAGCAAAACACTTACAGATATGCAGGGGAGAGAAAGTCCCAACTGGCTGTGGCCTACAGTATTCCACTACATTATAGCAAACTTGTTTTTAATGAAATACCATCTGACACACTGCCTTTAGGAATTGTTTATGAGTGAGTGTTTTATTTATGATTGTTGGCAAAGTTCCATATTAAAATGTAGTGTAATGGTAGTGCCTCTTGACAATAAAAAGTCTTGAATTTAGCTTATGCAGGCGCCATGATGTGACACAGCAGGAATGCTTTTAATATTGAAGGACTGTTCTTGTTTTCCCTGTATGTTGTACTTGAGGGGCACTTAACAATTCAAGATGCTACCCTACTGTACACAGTGATTTTTAGAAAAGAAGAAAGGAAGTAATTGTTCAACTCACTTTTCAGATGGTTTCATTTGTTTTCACCATGTTGCTTTACTTAACTGATGCACCACTTTTCACTTGGTTGTGTATTGTTCTTTGTTTCAGTAATGGTTTGTAAGGCAGACTTCAGCAAGTCTTTCCAAAACTGGACTGCATCAAGCAGTATTGCTTTTCCAGAGCAAGCTCAGGATAACAGCAGCAGAGCAGAATTCAGGATGCGGTATGAAATGGTCAGTGCATTGCGGGGGCTAGCTTACTTTTCAGCAGTTTACTGAAATTCATGTTCAGAGTCCTGTTAACAAAATATCAACCTTAGATTCCTCATTTCTCCTGTCAAGGAGGGCCAGGGTGTACCCTCTTTTATCATCACTGTAAAGACCAACCACCAAGCAATCCTCACAGTGAAGCTGGGGAGTGGAGGGCACATTTTATACCTGCACAAGACAAATAAAAGGCAACCAAATCAAGTGTACAGCAAAAGCACAAACAACATCTGCCTTGTGATGCTCCCCTGGTCATGAAGGTTAACGTTTCCCCAGAAAAAGCAATCTGCCCATTTATCACACCAGACCAGCAGCACTAGAAAATAATCTCTAAAGTTGCAAAAAGTTTCTATGAATCTCATATCCTTTCTAGAAATTTTACATTTTAAAGTATATATATAGTAGCACTTGGCTCGTTACATAGCCTTACTGATTTTTTTTCTGTTGGCTTCTAACAGCATTTAGGAAGAGTTAGGTCAGCATAGCAAAAGCTGAAAAAGAAACTGTATTTCAAATAACAGTGAAGTCTCACAGGAGACCCAGACTTAGATCTGGACTTATCTTTTCCATTTTTAGGCACAGAAGAGGCATCAGGAGATGCCTCGTGTCTGCTGAAATTTTCAAAGGTGTTACAGCTTTGTTTTAACAAACACTCCCATGCCAACTAACGTGAAAACCAGTTTTTCTTTTTAAAGATGCAAGAGTCTATCACCCCCCTTTAAATGAGAACAGGAAGAGCATAGGTAAATGGTACCATTAAACTAGGAGGGAGGATGAGACATTCACAATCTGACTCAGTGCATCAGAAAGAACCTTTCCTGTGGAGAATGGCAAAGACTGAATTTTCTCAGTGCCTAAAATTTGGAAAGTTTTGTTTTTCTAGAGGAGAACATAATACCAGAGAAGCTGTGGCCTTCAAGCATAATGGGTGCAAGCATAAACACAAGGTGTCTGGACACAAGGGACTTAGGCAGTTAAGAAGGCTGCAGGATACTGCATTAACTATAAATGACTTAGAGGGAAGGACTAGGAGGCTCTAGAGGAGAAATCAAGCCTTTGAACACTGAGATGTTACTACAGAGTAGATCAGGAACAACAAGAAGGTTGATTAGTAAAATGGATGGATTGGTAATAAGGCTCAGCTACAGCAGATGAGAAGTTGTGACCCCAGAAGATAGTGAGACTAATGAGCTACTACAGTTACTTTTTTTTCACAGTGACCAACTGATTCATTGCTCACGCAGAGTTTGAGGAAGACCATTTCCCTAGTAATTAGATAACAAAAGGAAAAAATATCTCTGCAGCTGTGACAGGACTATTGAGTTATCTGTGAATCCCTCTCATTTTCAAATGAAAGGCTGTATTCACTTCATTGACTTAGAGAGAAGGAAGGAGGTGGCAAAGACGTGAGACTTGAACTTGTTCCAGGGTCTGCTAAAAGCTTCTGGCTTTGCTGCAGTTTCAGAGTAACTGCTCAGTATTTGCTGAGGCTGTACGACATCTTTCACAATAGTAGTACGTATTGTGTTACCCAAAGATAATAGAAATACATTTTTTTCAAACCAATAAAAACTATATCTCTTGTGGAAACTTTCTATCTATGCCTGGCTTACCCAGGAGACCTGAGGAATTAAGTGGGATTTTTTTTTTTTTTTTTAAATCAAGTGCTATTACATACATTCATAAGATTCTCTGTATATGTAGATAGCTTCAGTCCTTATGTACAGTTTAAAGTAGTTGAACTGAAATAATTATTTGCTAATAGATAGAGGAGGCACAAATACATGAGCAATGGAATTGAAAAGTGATCCTATTTAAGTTTGGCTGTAATTAATGTTTTGCTTGGTATTTTTAAAGTTTACTATTTCTTTAATTCTGCATTTAATATATTATAGTACTGATGAAGCCCTTAGACATTACTAACACACACATTTTCATTTAATGTAACAAGATACTCGATAATAGATAGATGAGACAGGAACACAAGACCGTGTTTTTCCCTCAGTTGGGCTGTTCCAACTACAGCTGCTGCTGACTGGGAATCGCCCAGTCCTCGCAAGGAGCAGTTACTCTCACAAGAGAAAACTCTGGCACTGTAACAGTTAGTCCTTCAGACATACTCCCTTTGCTTCAAAGATTTCTGGAGCATCTTGCTGTGTTTTTTTGAGTGCTGCCTGCTTAATAGTATCTGCTCCACTGGCTCCTCCAAGCTCAACTGGTTTGGATCACAGAGAATCAATGCCATCTCCTTCCCATCTGCTTCTTGTTTAAAACACTGAGGATATCTCCTGTCTCATGAACATGTCTGCAACTTTTCAGTAATTCCCATATGATTGATGAGAATATATTCTGCTTGATTTTAGGAGGAAGGGGTGTTTAATCTCCACCCCACTTTTCTAATGCCCATATATACACAAAAAGTCAGTCCTGCAGTATCTGTTACAGACTATTGCAGTAAGCAACCAGCCAAGTGTCTGTTCTGTAATTTAGTAGAACAAAGTAAGCCTGAACTTGACCCTCCAGCCATTTTAAGCAAACAACATCTGTGTGAAGCCATTAGGTTTCAAATACATTGACTCACTGCAATGTCTTTAAGAGCAAATTTTCTTGCAAAACATGTTATCGACTCTTCAGCATTATTGCTGCAGTTGGTATGCTGTGTCAAACATATGCTGATCTTATGTAGATCATGTTTAGCTGGATTTATTATCTCAGAAATGCTTTTCCTGGAGAGTAGGAATGAAGGGCAGGAAAAAATCTGAGTTGTCTTTTTCAAGCATGATCAGAAAGAGGTGGTGAACTTTTAACTATCATCCCCTCAATTAACCCCTCAAAGGGACCTCCTAAGCAGGTCTGCAGGAGAAGAGGAGGTGGCAGCAAGGGATGTGAGAACCACTGAGGAGAAGCAGTGCCTGGAAGGATGCTGACTGGCTCCAGTGGCTGGCATTGCCCAAGATCTGGAATGGAAAGAGGCTTCCTTGGCTGCCAGAGGACAGCTCTGTGCTTCACTTCCCTGTTTCCTCCCTGCACTCTCTTCCTCTGCCTCAGTCAGTGCACCCTGGAACGTTCCTGCAGGTGGGTGGCCTTGCCTGTATTGGAGAAGAATGTGACTGCTCCCTTTCTTTCCCCACAGACCTGTGAAACCATATAGAGTTGTTTTTTAGCTGCTTATGCCTGTTTTATTAGGGGCACCAGTTATAACTGGTGAAATAAAGTAAAACCAAACTGATGAGGAAAGTAGTTGTGGGTACTGTGAATTAAGCTATTTATTAATCTCAGGCCTGCTGAAGAAGTCTGCTTATTCCATTATAATCCATCCAGTCATATAAAGCTACTGAAATGTCATAGAAATAATAATTTTCCAAGCTGTTGTGTAGAAAAATCCAGGTGGGAAGAACTACTAATATTAAATACTTCTCTTTTCAACTTTGGATCCATGGACACCAAAAGGATCAGGCTTACTTTTCTTTTGAACATAGAATTATCTAGGAATTACATGTAATTACATGGGAGTACAGATAAACAACCATGAGTCAGATCATTTAAGAGGATTTTGAGGAAGGAAATGTGTGTCCCTGAGCAACATTCAGGCTGGGGTATTGGTTCAAATAAGTAGTGGTTGAAGATGAAGTGGCTGGGGCATTGAATCCCTGGGTGCCCTCTGAAAAATCAGACCTGCTTGAAGCTGAAAAGTCAGGAATGTTATAACACTTCAAAATCTTGGCCCAGGCACAGTCTTTTGTTAAACCTAGCAGGATTACTTCATATTGTCATCCAAAGCTGCTGCAAAACCACCCTGAGTAGAAGAAGGTGTCAGTGGAGCCTGTGTGTTTATGTTGTGTTTCCTTGTTTTGGCTGGCCTGTGTCACAGATGTAAAGATGACATCTAAACCCTTTATGAAAACTGCCTTTTCTTCTCAGCACGCCAACAATGCCTACAGCTTAAAAAGACTGATAAGGAGATCTGATCTCTTAATATGCCCTCCAAGTCCTGAATTTTTGCTACCATAGATAGCAGGCATCAGCAGAGAAACAACTCAAATCCTGGTGCTCCAAACAGAAACAGAGCATTTTCTGAACTATCTACTGTCTTAAATGTTTCATTTAACTGTTAAGTGCTTCCACCAGGGGCTGCAGGGGAAGCACAGAATTGGGGTGTTGGCATGCCTGTACTATGGGCTAAGCACGGAACAAATTTGTGGCACAGAAAGCCTGTGCTCCAAATATAAAATATGGAGCAGCAGATGGATATAATAAAACAGGAACCATACGGAAACAATGACACGATTATGAACAGCATAATAAGCAACGGTCATAGCACACAAGGGCCATAAGCAGACTTCCTATTCTGGGTTCCTAAATTAGGCATCTTAATACCTAAATAGAAGTCATCTGGCCCATCATGGAAATCCAGAGCATCTCTCCTAGTTACTCCGATGCCTTACAGGGCCAGTGGAAGTGGCAGCTGTGGGCTTGCTCTCCAACAACTCCCTTAAGGCCATCTGGCAACACTGGAGTCTGGTGCCAAGGAGGCAATAGGACGTGCCTTTATCCCTGCCTCACTGGGGGCTAAGGCACTGGGTGCCACCCGGACGTGCTGTCCCGAGGCTGTGTTTTCAGAAGAGCACTGGTGTGCAAGCTGGGGGAGGCAGGCAGCCAGAGGCTGTGCCCAGGAGCTCATCTCGGCCCTGCATTGCCAGCTCTGCTCTCAGCTGTGCTGCTGCTCACAGCACTCCATAGTGCAGCAGGACCATGGAGCTGCAGAGACAGAGAACGGGAGGGTCTGGATCTTCTAGGACTAGAAAGTTATGGTCTGTGCTCATGGGAGTGAGCAGTTTGCATCTTTTGTATTACAAAATGCACAAGCAGGCCCAAAGGACCAGCTTTTACCCATCCCAGGACAGTCGCCTTTCAGAGAGTGCCAGGAGGATGCTCACTCTCCTGTAAGTCCTGGGTGTTCAGCATCCTTTTCTGCACCAGTGGTGCCAATGCTGTGAGAGGGATGAAGCGTATTCATGTCCATCATCCAGTTATGCTCTTCTCCTGAGAAATAAATGGTTATTCAGATCCTGACAGGTTGAATAAAGTCTAGCATTCACTCTGTCTGCTTTGTGGTTGAGTGCAGTAGCCAATAAGCTGTTAAACATGCAGTGTCCCTTTCTCCTTTGGTTCTTTCTTAAGCCTGTTAGTGTGTGGCACAGTCTGAGCAAGCTCAGTGGATTCAGGCCTCCCACAGACTTCAAGTTATTCTGAACCATTTGCAAAAATTCTGGCAATGAAATGCTCATGCTGATACACTTCTGAATATGTGCAGTAAAGCATGAGCATCTAGAGAAAGCATCAGTAGAAGAAGTACTGTCAAGGTTGGATACCTCCATGGGCTGCCAGCCCCAACTAGTGTGTGGTACAAATTGCTCTGTTGAACTAAGGCTCCTAGATTTCTCTTAAATCAGCCTTAAGTTTGCTAACAGCCAGACTAAATGTGGTCCCTTGCCAAAAACAAATGAACTTGAAGAAGCCTGGAATTTCAGCTATTTTGTTTGAGAGTCCCAGTGAATGTCATGGAACATTTGCAGCCCTGCCATGTTCTGCTAATCACTTAAGCATTTAACTTGTCAGATGCTCAGAAGTTCACCATTTTCATGTTTCTTTCCTGAACATACTGGCCAACATTTTTCCAATTTGATTGCTCAAAATAAGCACCTGTATTTGTAAGTACACACCTAAATCAATACCTTGTTCTGCCACACTCTGAGCCCCAATCTCTGAAAATCAGGCACTCTAGGTGCCCTACTTTTGGCAGCCCAACTCATGTTTGTGATACTTTCACATGTTTTTAGTCAGAATCTAAACATAAACCAGACCAAAGAAAAAGAGAAGGGGGAGAAGGAAGAAAAACAATACTCTGTAGGATATTTATGTGTTGACATAAAATATGGAATAATCTCTGCCTATTGCATCTGTGTACACAGTTTTTTTCTTTCAAGTGTGAATTATTTAATCAGTAGTTCAGAATGGGTTTGGAAGAGAACTACTGTATCTCATACATACCAAAACAGCAGGCTCCGCACTGAGATGTTTTGGGGTGGCAATTCAAGTGCCCATCACACCTCATCAGAAGGTCTTCACTTGCTCCTATGTCCTTACTTCTATTCCTGGGTCTTCTCAAAAATGGAAATTTGGTGTCGCTGATGAGTAACGGTTTTCATGTTTTCTGTTCTTATGCTGTTGTCTCTAGCAGTAACTATTCCTGTACAACAGAACTAAACTTTGTATGTCCACATCTTCTAAAGCTTCCTTTCAGGGCTCATTTTACCAAAAGAATGAAGGGGCAGCAGCCTGAGGGGAGAGGTCAGCTCTGGGCATCAGGCCCACTCTGCAAATGGACAGCCTCAGGAGGGCTTCTGGGTGAAGAAAAAGTTAATGATATTATGTCACATTTGGTAACATCTAGGACATGCTCAATGTTGATGGCAGCAGAAATTACTTGGTTCAGCTATTTCATTTCAACAGGGTTTGGTTTTAAATTTAGAAATATGACAGGCTCATCAACTTACCTTCAGCCTCAGGAAAAACAGTTTATCTGCCTGAGGGTCCCTTGACAGGCTGTGGTTTACCCCTGTGTTCAGAGAAAAAAAAAACCCACCTTTTTTCTTTTATTAATAGGAGCACACAGCACAACAGTACATCAGCAGGGTCAATACAACAGAGTGGTAAAACACTCTCTGAGTATTTTGAGACTGCTGCTATGATTTCTCTATCCAGCAGACTAAAGTCCAAAAAAACTTTAAAGTTCTTCTGGGGACTACACTTTCTTCTTGCAGCTCCTCTCAGTTGGCTCTCCTCTCAGAGCTGTGAGAGCACTTGGGCAGGTCCATCAGTGACTCCTCTGGGTGGAGAGCAGAGGCTGGTGATTTCGGTTAAAAGAAAGCATATCTCAGCTTTTCGGCTTCTACCATGATGCTGTTGCTCACCACAAGGCCAAAATAGCGCAACTGATTGTGATGCCCACATCATTGCCCTTAGCCATAGGGCTCTCAGGCTGGGGAACTAAAGGCATTTTACTGTTTTGTCAGGCCTAGGCAGACTCTCCAGCCATGGAAAGTGGGAAGTGTTCTTCACACAAAGACTGCAAGACCATGTGTCTATGCCCAAAACTTAAACTGAAATCCAAAATTATCACCATACTCCCACCATGGGAGCACTTTTTAAAAAGTGTGAAAATCAAGTGCTCTCACTATGTACCTTCTTCCCGCTCCAGAGAGCATCTACAGAAAAGTATGAGAGCTGTGGAGCTGCCACAGCCTTGTATGTTTGCTGTGATCAAAACCTCCCAGGCAGGATGTGTGCAGCACCTTCAGACTTCAATCTGGCCCAGAGTTTGCAGAAGGAGCTACAGAGGCCACAGAACTCCTTGCTCAAGACATAAATTGAGGCAAAGGTTTCCCCTCCGGTGTATGTAACAGCACACAGATACTCCTTTCCTATCCAGTGTTAGCCAAGAAGATGAATTTCACCTAGACATAGGCATCAGATGGGGTTTAGCACTTCCGTGGCTTTGTGTGTGTGACTCAGCTCATTGGCTATAGTCAGACGTTGTATAAAGCCTTCTTCATTCTTTACATTCAGTACTTTTCAGTTTGGTTTACATCCACCAAAAATCTTTTCCATGTTTTTCTTCCTTACAAGGAAAATAAACTTGTAAAGAGGGAGAAGTGAAGGGTTACATCTGGAGAGAGTTACGGCTGTGGCTCAAAGGAACAACTGGAATGTCTGTAATGCGGAAGTCTCTTCCACGCAGCCATTTTTCTCCTCTTCATGGGAAGTACAGATAAATGCTGCTGCTGTTGACAGAGCGCAGCCCTGGTGCAAACTCCAGTGAGGGACTACAACAGCATCCCTGCTGAGAGCACGGGTGGTGATTTATGTCGGTACTACCCACTCAGCCTCATGCACATCATCAGGAGCATCTCAGTATCAGAAACTACCTGTCTTGAAGCTAAGAACAAGCCGCAGTCATAACAGTAGCAGCAAATTTTATAATTGGCTAATTCTGATACTTTTTTGGAATGTATTTCTTACAAGCCGAGTGCTTGCAGACCCACTGAAGTCAGCTGGCACCAGGGGTGTCTGGCAGGGAAAAAGACCCTTTGCATAGATGGCGACCTGGAGATGAGCAGTACTGACTCTGACACAGCCTCATTCACCTGTTACAGATACTATGCTGGAGCGTGACATCTTGCACCTTCAGGCTCAGCTCTGAATGTTGAGGAGCATGCGGGATGAAGAGAGAGAAAAGAAAAACACTTTTCTTTCATGTATATTAGTGATGTGAAGGCTGGGAAATACACATACAGAGGATCCAGCCTCTTGCATGTCTAGGATATCTGTCTGACCGCAGTTCTCAAGGGCTGGGGATTTTTTGTTGTTTCATGAAGGTGAATGATACGCAGTTCAAAACCACTTGCTTCTCAAGCTGATGTAGTTTGTCATTAAATATTTTTTTAAACAAAGGCTTGATTTCTGATTCTGAAATTCAAGTGTTTATCTGCATCTGTTTTTAGTTTTAAATCCCTCTTTAAAAAGAAGAAACTTGCCCAGATACTTAACCGCTTAAAACCAATGCCGTTTCTGAAAAGAAGGGCCAATGTTTGAAGACCTTAATATTTATTTAATCAAAAGTCACAAAGTTATTTTAAATTAATGTGGTATCTGAAAAACCATTATCTCTGATTTTTTTTACAAACAGTTTATAAGTTCGTTAGTTTATAAACAAACTAATTTTGGAATAATGGAAGTCAGAGAAGAGAAAAGAGCTATCTATGAGGCAGTAACATCTACAGTGATAGATTTTTTTTTCCCCATTCATATAGACTGGAGTATTTGTAATATACAGTATCCTACATACTGTTCTTGTTCTGCTTTTTCCTACAAGCACGCCAGACTCAGGACAAGGTTCTGTGAAGAAATATTGAACTCTACTTGTTTTTAAAAATGCCATTCAGTGGAGAACGGAAACTACCCTTCTCCATTGTGGATCTTCTTTTTTTGTCTGAGATGTTCTAGCTTCTATTTGCAGTCACTTTTTCTTTCCTTTCTAAATTGCTTAACATAGAACAAAGCTATTATAAAGTTTAAGTATCGATTAAGAAAAGAATTTGCTATTCACACCAGCATTTAGTGTATTTTTGGAAATAACTGTGAGCAGAACAGCTACCAATATTCCAAATAAGCAACATCTGCAGAGCATCTAGCAACTGGTTTTTCAAACACTCCTATGTCTGCTTGACTCGTTCTTGCACCATCTCCAGTAACTATTCCTGGTAGTTATATGTGTCACCAGAATGGATAGAGGAGCAGTTGTGTTTAGGACTGGTGGAAAACACTGTGGAAAAGCTAGGATAGAGACATGGACATCTCCTTGCTCACTCTTGAAAGAAATGCACTGGTCCCAACATGACAGCTCTGAAAGTACTGACCCAACAGTCCATCATCATGAAAGTAAAGACTATACTGTGCCTCAGATTTTGCCATTCTTCATACCTGAGCGCTTATCTGCATCTCCTGAACATCCAGCTACATGGGAATTAATTACACTCTATGTTAAATTCATCTGACAGATATTCTGATTAGATTATTTGCCTCCTATTTAGCTGTCCTCCCTGTTGAAAGCCCGTGTCTCATTTGCAGTTCAAATTTGTTTAACTTCAGCACACAATTGCTACATGTTCTTATGCCTCTCCTTTGGACAGGGAGTTTGTTATTAATATGTTTTATCGATATTTTTTATACGTTAATATTACAGTATTGCTTCTATTTCCTATGGGTTTATTGATAAAGACATTGAATAATGTGGGAGCAAAACTGGATTCCTCCTGGAAATACACTATTGCCAATGTTCTCCTGCTTCCAAATTATGTTTTGACACTAGTAATCCACTCAGTGTGGGCCATGCTGATTCTGACTGAAGCTACTTTGCAATCAAAATATCCTACAATATCAAGTATTTTAAAGAAGTCTGCCTCCTGTTAGTGCTGCAGCTTTTATCAGATAAGTTTATAGTCTCATTTTTAAGATATAGGTAGACAAGAACAGATTTCCCATCAATGCATCTTGACTGGCAAGAAAAAATCTGCTACCTTCCCTGTGTTATTAATACACTAATGAGCTCTTTAGCAGCAAGCTTAGAAGCCAGAGCCATTAGCCATGCAGACCACACGGGTTACTCAGGAAACTACAGGACTTACTCCAGATGGAAGTGTTTCATGGCAACCTCCTTTTGAGGGACTATTTTAACCCTAGCAGTTAATGCAGGATCTTTTCTTCACCGAGGTGACATCCAGCAAGGAGGGGACCAATCATTAATGTTTTAATGTTTTACCCACACTAAGAAAATGTGTACCACTGCCAGTCACGGTTTTAGTCAGCGCCAATGACAAAGACAGCCCTGTTTCCTTCCCGGGTAGCAGATAGTAAGTTCCTGTGGCCAAATAGGTCATCTCTGGGTCCTGGGTTTGTAGATGTCTTTTCTGCTTTAACAAAATGTGTTTAGATAGGGAATGCATTGTTCTGAAACCAATGCTGAGTGCATTCTGAGGAGCATAGTTGAAGGAAGTGATGTGCTGTGCAGACAGAGCAGGAAAAGCATGTGAGCATCTGTGCCATAAGAAGTTAATTCTGGACTTGTTAGTCAATTGTAGAAGAGAAGTCTTGTTTGGAGGCACTTATTTTAATGGTAACGCTCAGCTATAAAAGACATGAAGCCCAAATTGCATCCCTTTGCCATCACAAAGTCAGAGCTGCTACCAAAACCTCCCTTTCTCCAGATGGACAGTTATAGGGAGTGGCAAGGAGGAGGGGGATTGTGTCTTGGTGGATACCTCAGCTGGGGAGGGAAAGCAGCAGCTTTGAGCTCTTTAGCTCTTCTCAAAGTCTTCCACAGTTTTCTTAATGGACAAGGAAAGGGAAATGGGAAGATGGAAATTTATGAGCATTCTAGCTTACCGCATTTCTGGCTTCCCCATATTAGAAACACACAACATATAGCAGGAGATATGATGCATCTATATGACATTCCTGTTGTAAATGTGTTAAGACTTGTAACTATGTGTGCAGATATCCTTCAAATGGGTGCAGTGGTATTAGACAGTATGGCCTGTGGTCCTAACATGAAAAGCAGAGATGGAATTATTTGCCAAGACAAGAATAAAATAAATCTTGCATGCAGCATAAGTTTGAGGGGGAAAAGAGAAGGACTTTATATATAAACAGGCACTAAGGATCCTGATTTGGCATGGTTTCCCTTGTTTTTTCTCTGGGAAATGTTTCTTACCAAGATGGATGTCTGGGATCTTTCTTGTCTTCTGTTCCTTAGGGTTTTTCCTTAAAGAAAATGTTTTAAAATTCTAGATATAATAATAACTTTACTCCTTACCTTTTCAGACTCAGAAGTACCCTAGATTCTTTGCTCCCCAACACAGGCTGCCAGGCAGCTGGAGGGAAAACTGGTTTTTTTGTAAATTGAAGCTCTTGTTTCATCCCTTTTTTATGCCCTTGTCCAGTCATACAGATTAATTCTTGATTGAGAACATAATTTAGAGCATTTATTGCTTTCTCTCAGGCTAAAGGACATTTATTCTTTAAAGGAAAATCTTCATAAATAACACTTCGCTTAAATAAGCGTGCTGCCGAAGCTGAACTGTTGTGAGCCTTTTTCACCCAGGCACCCTGCAAATGAACGGCCTCATGGAACACACCTCACCACTGGGGCATGAAGCCATGACAGCAGTTGAGATGTTTTTATTCAGGTGGTGTTGGTGGGATGTTTTTCTCAGGTGTGACACACAACCACAGCCACTTGGCTGCCTAATCTAGTCCCTGGAAGTCCTACTAATCCCTGCTAATCCTACTAATATGCTGACACACACTGCTTCATGTGCTGATATGCCATGGCTATGCGCAGCAGAGGACACCTCACAGTCAATAAGATGGCTTCATAGTGCTCAAGGGTGTAAGGGCCACCCCACCTCTGAGACCTCCCTGCCTTGGCAGCTGAAACACCAGCCCAGCCCAGCAGTGCTCACTGCCGCCAGCAGCACCTCCCTGCCATGCTGCGAGAGCTGCTCCTTCCCCTTCACTCCCACTAACAAACATCACACCATTATAAATGACAAATGTGTTGAGGGGAATGAGATTAGATAAGGAATAAGAAAGAGGGAGGACACAAAAGAGAAACACACTCCTTCTGCTGACATGTCATCACTGGAACATCTGCGTTATGTCTGGGTGCGCTAATGATCTCCTCTCTGAAACCCCACTGTGAGACAATTAGGGCTGATAAATCACAAGAGGGTTTTCTTGGTTATAAGATCCCAGATGCTATGGTGGAAAAAGGGGGTAAAAAGGAAAGAATGGACACTTTATCTCACCTTAAATCTGCTGAGTGCTGACACAAAAAACGTAACTTTAAAAATATAGTAGAGTGCCATAAAACACAAAAAGGGCAAGTTTTTTCCACTTTTGTCTGGATTCCAACTCATACTCAAAACATTCTTCATGACTCTCCCTTTTTTGTGTGAAAAAAAAAAAAAAGGAACCTAGCCTTCCTAATCTTTAGGAGTTGTGTATATATGTTCTTGACTGATGAACTCTTTTATGCAGACATGAGCTTGTTCATCCAATAAAAAGTCATTTTAAAAAATCAAACCATAAATTACAGGATGATTTAATTGCAAAGGTTAGGAGAAAGTCAGAATTGTTTGCTAATGTTTATTCTTTCCCTCTCTAGGACATGCTCGATTAGAAGACAGTATGTATCGGGGGCTTTTCCAGTTGTGTTTGTACACACTGTCTCCTGCACCCTCAGGCAGAGGTAGGAAGCAGAGTACGTACTGTTTATAAAGCTAAAGCTGGGCAAACTACCTGCAGCAGATAGTCTGATTAGCCTGAGCCTCTACTCTTTTCACAAATTCTCTGATTGTTGATCCTGGCATTTCCAATTGGTTTGCTACTGAGATTTGTCCAAGTAAGGGACAGACTGGAGGAGCTGGTGTCAAATGCACCACTGCCCTGGGGGAGCTGTCACAGCTCCACAATTTCCAGGGACCCAGGAGGAACTGACTGAGTTTATGGACATTAAGCAGCAAGTCAATGCACCACAAAGAAGCCAGTAATATTAATGAAAGCTCAGTGTTCTCAGGACTAGTAAACATTGTCTGGAGACAGTGTCTGGGGTTTGTTAGTACAGTTTGTTAATACCTCCCTCTCCAAAGGATTCAGAAAAAACAACTTCCAAATCATCAATGTCTGTTGTATAAACCAAAACAGGGACAGACTCCTGTGGGAAACTGCCACTACAGATCTTTTGGTCTTCAGTGGTCAACCTCTCCTTTGATTTCCTTCAGTAAAAGACTTCTATGGTACTTGATTATCCAATTATGATGTTGATGCTAGTAGATCTAGAGAAAATTGCTGTGAATGGTTTCAGTAACTACAGGTACCATTATCATTAATAACACAAAGCAGTTCTGATGTCAACTGATGTTATACATATGCTTTCTCTGTGCAGCATGTCTTGACCTTATACCACGAAGAGCATAGCTTTTGATTCTTAGAAGTGCAGGGTTTGCTTTGCATACTTCTGCACCTCAGTGACTTTCAGACACTCTGGGGGCTGCACTTTCTGTTGGTCTATATGGACTGTTGAAAGCCTTTGACCCAATCTATCTGTAACAGCTGATCTCCCCTCTAAATGGAGGGTGACCATGTCCCATTGGATGGAATCACCCATTGCTCTGGCTGGTGCTAATGCAGATGAAAGAGAACAAACATCTTTACTGTTGATGAATCCACACATGTGCAGAGCTGGACATTAATTTTAGTAAGATTGTGATTACTTCCCACTGAACTGAAGCACCTTGGGCCTTTGCATGGAAATAAAAGACAAAAAAAAAACCTGAAGAAAAGGTACCGTGATTTTCTTAGAACACAGAAATGTTCTTTGAGCAGAGCAGACTTGAAAGTAATTGCATGGGATGTTCCACTAGAAAAACTTTTGATGTCTGGTTCTGCTCACACAAACCATTTGCTACCATAGTAACTCTTGGAGGCTGAAATGGCCTAAACACAATGTAGGACCAATGATGGAGGAAGAAGGGTCTTTGGCTCCCAAAAGATACCATGGCCAGAAGGAGTTGGCTAAGGGTCCTTCTAGCCATCTACCACCCCTGAATGGAGATTCTCCAATGTGTCTTGTGCAAGGACTGGGGGCTAGCTATGAGTGAGAGGGTTGCCCAGGAGAGGAGGAAAATAGAGGGTGAAGTGCAACTCTGGAGAAGATGTTCTCCAGCAGTCATACCTGTTACACCACCCTGCATCTGCTTGTCTTTTTTAACAGTCAGAGCATGACTGCAAATAAAATAAAAGAGAGTACAGGCAGGCAGGAAAAAAAGCAAGTGCTTACGAAGGAAGTAACTGGTGGATTATTATTAGAAAGTACCTTACCACCATCTTCACAGTTGTGGTCATTCTTGTTTAGCTGGGAAAGAGAACTCAGACACGTATTATAACCTGTAATTCTGTGACTGATGACTAAAGAATGATCTCTGATGCAGCGCTTCTTCCAGCTGGTGTGTCCTCAGACAGAAGACTTGTTAGTGAGGGCTGGAGATGAGGGACACCCAATCAGGCTGGCTAGACTCAGCATCATTAGTTCTCAGTTAACTTCCGATATACATCTGTCCAGTACCAGACAAGATATTGGTATCCAGGGCAAAAAATCCCATCCAGCTCATCTAGATAGAGACAAGAGTGGGGACACCACTGGAAATAGGGGTTTATCATATCAGTACCCTTTGATTTAATTCAACACTGCATGGTATTCCTGTGACTGGCTGATAACAAAGAGTTGTGGTCAACAGCTTAGTGTCCAGGTGGACACCAGTGATGAATGGTGTCCCCCAGGGGCCCGCATTGGGACCACTATTATTTAACATCTTTGTTGGGGACAAGGACAGTGAGATTGAGTGCACTCTCAGCAAGTTCATGGATGACGCCAAGTTGAGTGGTGCAGTTGATACTCTAGAGTGAAGGGATGCCATCCAGAGAGACCCTGACAGGCTAGAGAGGTAGGCCTGTGTGAACCTCATGAGATTCAACAAGGCCAGGTGTAAGGTCCTGCATCTGGGTTGGTGCAAGCCTGAACATAGATACAGGCTGTGTGATGAGTGGACTGAGAGCAGAAAAGGACCTGGGGGCATTGGTGGATGAAAAACTGAACGTTACCCAGCAATGTGCACTTGCAGCCCAGAAAGCCCATTGCATCCTGGGCTGCATGAAGAGAAGCATGGCCAGCAGGTCAAGGGAGGTGATTCTGTCCCTCTGCTTCACTCTCATGAGATCCCACCTGGAGTACTGTGTCCAGCTTTGGGGCCCCCATGGTAAGAAAGACATGGACCTACTCCAGCAGTTCCAGAGGAGGGCCATGAAGACAATCAGGGAGCTCGAACACCTCCCCTAAGGGGACAGGCTGAGACTGTTGGGGTTGTTCAGCCTGGAGAAGAGAAGGCTCCAGGGAGACCTCATTGGCCTTTCAGTACTTACAGGGGATCTATAAGAAAGATACCAACAGTCTTTTTAGCGGGGCCTGTTGCAACAAGACAAGGGGTACTGGCTTTAAACTAAAAGAGGGTAGATTTAGACTAGATAGAAGGAAGAAATTTTTTATGATGAGGGTGGTGGACAGGTAACCTGGAACAGGTTACCCAGAGAGGTGGTAAATGCCTCATCCCTGGAAGAGTTCAAGGCCAGTTTGGATGGGGCTTTGGGCAACCAGATTGAGTGGAAGGTGTCCCTGCCCATGGCAAGGAGGTTGGAAGAAGATGACCTTATAAAGGTCCTTTCCAAACCAAACCATTCTATGATACTATAATTCTATGAAATGGCATGGAGTGATATGTCCCAGTGCAAGGCCACAGCAAACTACTGGAGCGTTGTGACAAATACAAACCGGATGCCTGCCAGCATGTGAACAGGGTGGCTTCTATGTGAAGCGATCACAGATCAGCACAGCCAAATATCCTGGTTATTCTCAGCAGAGTACAAAGCAGCTGGAAAAACACCAAAGAAGAGCACAACTCAGATGCCACCGCACTTGGACTGTGAGAGGGGACAAGCTGCACCTCTATTCATTCCTAGTATTTTAAAGATATGACTTGATGAAGCTCAGAACTGCATTTTAGTAACTTCATTATTCTAAAATTGCACAGAGACTGCAGAAAAGCGGACTCATTGCAGCTAGACAAGTCTGCTGAAGTTGGCCATTAACGTGATATCCGAAGTATCCACTACTGAGACCCGGCTGTCTTCATAAAGAGTCAAAGAAGCATGAGATAGAGAAGACCTGCAAGGTCATCTAGTCCATCTCCTTGACAGTGTTTGTTGTTTTATTGCTCCCTAGTTTCCCATGTCTTAATTTAAACTTCTTCTTATTTCCTTCCTCCTTATCAACCATGTGAATCTCCCTTAAAATAACTGCCCTCCTCCTCAGTATCAGATCAGATAATAGAGTACACATTTCATGTCTTTCTCTTCTAGAACTTGAAATTAATCTGTTTCCATTAAGAGCTCAGTTGCAGTTAATCACGATTGTCCCCATCTCTTATTTTAACTTGTTCTGTGCACTTTGCTTTTTGTCAGCTGTGGCCAAAAGTCCCCCTCTCCTTTACTCATTCACCTGTGAAATTTCTCTTGCGTTTAGTCACATAACTTTTTTTAATCATCTCTTTACTGATTAGTGAATATTAGGATCTGCATCTGATTTTATTTTCATGAAAGCCAGCAGTGATGGACTTCTTGGGCCAAGATAATATGTCTGTCTTCACTTCTTAGTGCAAATCCTGCTCTTCCTTGCTTGCAGGTTCTTTAGCTTGCTGCCTTTGTAATTCCCTTGAGGCCAACGTTTTCTCTTGCTCTTTTTTTCCTTGTTTGCACTGATGAACATTTAATCCACCATTATTTCTTGTAACACTTTGATTTTCACCCCACAGCCTGGGTTGTTGGCTGCCCTGACATTTTCTAAAGGAAGCTGATGTCAACATAACTTCTAGTTACAACTAAAAACTAACAACCAGTCACAATTAACTGCACAGTTACTAACAGCTCTTTTCTTTGATCTTGTGTTCTTAATTATGCTCACTTAAAATGTTAATGAAAATTATAGCCGTTTTTCAGTAGATTTCATGATACTGTAGCACAAAAAATATATATACGAAAAAATGCCATTAACTACCAGCTCCATTAGTACTCTAATGTGCAATTATCAGGTTACAACTGATTGCCAAGGTAACCTTGTGAGTACTCCAGTTCCTGAAGCAGGAGCAACCACAGTAAAGACAAGTCATTTTCTTGCCTTTATAAGCTGGCTATTGGCACACCCATGGAAAAACATAAATCTGAATCACCTGGGTCTCTTTAGCTTGGAGAACAGGAGACGGGGGGGTGACTTCATTAATGTTTATAAATATGTAAAGGGTGAGTGTCAGGGGGATGGAGCCAGGCTCTTCTCTGTGATGTCCAATGACAGGACAAGGGATAATGGGTGCAAGCTGGAGGATAGGAGGTTCCACATAAACATAAGGAAAAACTTCTTAACTGTGAGGGTGACAGAGCACTGGAACAAGCTGCCCAGAGAGGCTGTGGAGTCTCCTTCTCTGGAGACATTCAAGACCTGCCCGGATGCGTTCCTGTGTGACCTAGTCTATGTGATCCTGCTCTGGCAGAGGGGTTAGACTTGATGATCTTTTGAGGTCCCTTCCAACCCCTAACATTCTATGATTCTCTGATTCTATGTGCAAAAGCCAAAGAAACCTCAGTATTTTGTGGTGCCTTTACTGCATTTTTAGTTTCCTGAGGACAGAAGAAAATTTGAATATACTGAGGCCATTTATTTTGGCTTGGTCAGAACGTTTTTAATATGCTACTGTCTTAAGCTAATGCAGACTGGGCAGGCTGTGTAATGCCTGTTGCATGTAGGATGGAGGGGCTGTCCTCCTCTACCTCTTACAAGTTTCTAAGATTATCTTTTTTGCTGAACTGCAGAGCAAAGCATTATTCCAGTATCCCTGCAGGTACTGAGGATTCTCGAGCTGCTGCCACTCTTAATACTACCCTTTACTCGAATGCTTCAGTGGCTTTTAATGATTATGAAGCCAGCCATCATTGCAGAGTTAGATTCCAATGAACTTCTGCCCCAGCTTGCCTGAAAAAACAATCCATGAGCTTTTACAGGGAGCAACACATCCTCCAGAGAACGGGCTTCCATCATTTTCTGTGTCAAAGAGCTTCCACATCAAAAGCTGAAACAAAGTCCTTTGACAAAATGCTGTGACTTCACTCAAATGAAATGTTCTAAGTCCACTTTGGTATTCCCAAAATTCAACTTCAGGGAATGCTTGGTATATCGGGGAGCATGAATTTCGACTTTTCATTCTAACTGGAGATGAAAGCAAATTCTGAGAGCTTTTTTGTTGTTGTTTTCCTCAGAACTTCAGCATTACAATCAGCTCACAGCAGATTCCTATTTACAGTGTGGAGTTCCTGTCTGCTCTACAACCTTCTCTAGGAGTTTGAGGCTAAAACTTTCTGCTCTCCCCCTCAGTAGATCAACTGATTTAAACAGTATCTGATCCTTAGTAACCAAGGGCTATAGCTTATAAAACCCCATCATTTCCCTCTGCCCTTTATTTTTGTTTGCCCAAGGGAGTGTAGAAAAAGCAAATATTATCTACAGACATGTTTTTTGTTTTCAGAGGCCACAGGCACAAAGTTCCCCCCTCCTTGGAGCTGCAACCCCTTTCCCTATAGCTCTCTGCGGTTATCTCATATATCCTTCCTCTCGTTCTTTGTTGTGTATTTTCCAAACCAAACACAACAGCAGAACCACAAGATAGCTTCTGATTGCAAGGCTTAGTATCAAAATCTATACTGGCTTTAGGCTGGAGGCAACGCTGCTGCACATGAGGATTTAAGTTAAACCTCTCTAAAAGGCTGCTATTTTTTCCATTGCCCTGTAAATAAATACAAGGGCAATGTTCACAACAATCTTTTTCAAGAGGCAGCAGCCACTTGTTTTCATGAACAGAGAATATTTCTACAGCAATTTTTAGTGGGAAACACACTATTAAAGAACATTCTAGAGGATGTAGAATTACTGGTATAGTCAAAAGGGCAAAATCCTGTCCTGTTGGTGTCATCTGCGTTGTTCAGATGGGAGTGTGGGGAACTGGAATTCCAGTTCAGACTGTTTCTGTGTAAATTACTACGTGGTTGTGCATTGCACAAGACAACATAACCACTGTTGCTCAGTTCCTAAATAGTCTCTTCAAATGAACTTAAGTACCAGTTGCCCAGACTCCACAGGAGAAGGGAGTTGCACATGAACTCCAGCACACCAGCAGCAAGGCAGTTCATTTTAGAAGCTTAGCTTCAGCTAGTAAACTGCAGACGTGGTGCATCAGGGATATATGGAAGATGAGTCAGGGATACATGGAAATCAGTCCCATTTGCACAAATGTGACTCAGGAAGCATGCAGAGGGCAATTGGCACGGTCCATGTGATAATACATTTTTGTACCTTCTGGGAAAGAGGGGAGACTTGGGGCAGAAGGGTGCAGGCGGACACATGTTGGTTCTGCCCGCACTCTGAGCTCGCAGGAGAGGAGCTGGCTCTCCTCTGGAAGCTATTCCATCACACTAGCTTGGCACTGTGCCGAGCCTAACATGCATCACCCCTCAGCACTTGGTCATTGTCACAGGCCCGTTCTCCAACATTCTGTTCAGTGTAAGGCCCCATGACTCCAGTCAGATGTGGGAACTGGATACAACTTCTTCGAGAGGCCATCAGATAAATGAGCATCATGCATCATGGGGTTAATTGTATGCCTATAATAAGTTAGGAAAAGAAAAAAAGGTCTTAATAATTTTCTAAATTTTTTTTCTCTTCATGACCATTTTTTTCATTCATCTTCTCTTGACTTGCCCCTCAAGGCTCAGTCCTGCTCACTTTCCAGTCACCTGTACTGTCTTCACATAGAAAGAGAGCAAATGGTGTTCTGATGTAAAGCACAAGTAGAAAAGGAAACTTTCTGTGGCTGTAGGACATTTTAGAGTTCTTTCAAGGGACAGCTCTTACAATTCCCTATTTTATATTATGACTGTTGTGGAAGAATGAAAAAAAACCAGAATTGAACCACAGAACTTGATATTTCTAAAAGTTTTGTCTGATTTGGCATGTCCTCACGTGACAGTGTAACTCAAGGCAGATAGGTAATATGAATAAAGATATTTTATTTCACACAGAGGTAATCTCAGTTACAGAAAGTCTACAGATTTCCCCTTTAGGTCTTCTGCTAAGGTTCGTGCAGCCTCAGGTAGGATGTGCCAGTCAGTGCTGCTGTGGCACAGCTGAAAGTAAAGTTTGAGCAGAGCTGCCTGAAGATTAGAAATCCAAAGCAACACATGGTGACACATAGTGTCATTTCCACCTGCTTATGATATTTGAAGAAGTCTCAGGGAAAAAAAAAAGTCATTAAATGTTCATGTGTATATACATATATAATTAAAATGTTTTCATTTAAAACAGAAAGCCACACAACAGTTCTGGCCAAGAGTCAGGCTGACAGCCGTAGCCAGCTGCTCAGTGGTCTCTCAACACACTCTCAAAGGTGAATATAGTATCCAGAAAGTCAGAATTCGCTAATTCTGGACCAAATTCAGTTGGGCTGGGATGAATGAGATGTGCCTGCACAAATGATCCCAGTCTCCCTTTTATACCATGATTGCTTTAATCAGCTGTGGAGATGGAGCTGGAAGTGGAACAGGACCTCAGCGAGGGGCTGTGAGCAGCACTTCTGAGCCACTTTGCTGGCTCAAGGATGTTTCGGGTAGTGCTGTGTAATCACGGTCAAACAGCAGAGTTGAGAAGAGCTGTCATAATATTCAAGTATTTGTTTTCACTATGAATAAGACACAGATGAAATATGCTGAAGTAAAAAATAAAAGTAAATAAAAATACTTAGAATACCTAGAGGGTGCTTATGCTTACACACAAACCAGAAGCAAGCACTTTTTCTCCTTGAGAGTAGAAATAGAAATGCAAAAAGCTTGGACTAAGATTAAAAAACACAGAGGAAATCAAAACAACACAGAAGTTAAAATAGTTTTTAAACGGATTAGGTGAGACCAAGAAATTTGCTTTTTTCTTCTTTAAACCATAACTAAAAGGATGCCTGCCCCAAGAGCTGTCCTTCGTATCTTCCAGGACCCTCGCCTACACTCTGCCGTGAGACTCGGGCTGTGCCCCCCGGGCGGCGGGTACGGAGGGCGCAGGGCCAGCGGTGAGCCCGAGGCGCCCAGGCCCTTCTGACCGCTGGCAGCCCCGCCGCCACACGGCCACGGCCGCAGCTGCCGGCACCCTGCGGGTCTCTGCGTGGGCCGCGGGGAAGGCCTGGCGTTCGCCGAGCATGGGCAAGCCACAGAGAAGCGCAAAACCCGCTCGGTGACCGCCCCGAGCCTTCAGGTGAAGCCCCGAGCACGCAGCGCGCGAGGACTCGGGAGGCGAGAGCCAGGGCCGCCCTCGGGGGAGCTCCGCGGAAACACGGCTGCCTCCGAGTGACAGGGGCCGTGAGGGAGCCGCGCTGCCCTCCCGCGCTTTCCCCGGAACGGCCGAGGCCTCCCGGGCCCCGAGTCAGCGGCCGGGCCCTGGCGCCCTCCCCTCCCTCGAGGCCCTCGGGAGGCGGCGCCGTAGCCTGTGGCACAGCGGCCCCCGGCGGCCGCGGCCAGGACTTCGGGCCCGAGGCTCGGGCCCGGGGCTCGCCCTCGGCGCCGCCGCGCTCACCGCGCCCGCCCGGGCCTTCCGCCTCTGCTCCGTGGAGCGGGAAGGGCCAGCCCCCCACCGCCCAGGCCGCCTTCCGGCCGCTTGCCTGTGGCCTACTGAAGTGGAAGTCGTTGGTTTGAATGATACAGTTTGTCGTGTAAACCAGGTCCCTTACAGTGATTACACTTGTGTAATTACTGTGCAAACCCATTATAGGGGCAGCTCAAAGGAGAATCATGAAGGAAAAAAGTGGGAAAATGAAAAGGTATGATGACATTGCACATTACACCTACTGAACATTTAAAGTCTAAATTCTTGCAAATGCTAGTCACTTCTGGGGAAAGGCATCGCTCCTGTAACTGACTTAGTGTCTGTTGCCTAGCTGTTCGTAGTTGGCCCATCTCATACAGGCAATCTCTGCTTTGTCACTGCACAGATTAACATCCATTGCTGGAGATACAGCAATAAATACATTACATTTATTTAAATCAAAGGTGTTATCTTTTGGTGCCTATTTCTACATGGAAATAATTAACTCTAGTCCTCTAGGGGATGTTTTTGGACTGGCTATTGCAAAGAAGGATGTCACAATGAGTTGAAATTATTTTACCTGTCAGTCATAATTTTTAAATTCCTACAGTGTATACTAAACATATCTACAATATTTCAGGATACCTTTGAAAAATAGACAAAATTTTAGGGAGCTTTCATCATATGTGAATTGTTAAGCAACATAAAGAATACTTTAAGTGGCAGTGAGCTTAGTGATCACTTTTTGCATTCTCCATCTTCATTGTGCAACACAGGTTATTATAGTTATGGAATAGGCAAAACACTGAGAACAAAAAAGAAAAGGTACTAGTAAATACAAAGCACACTATATTTTGTGTAGAAACCTGTGCTGTAGAATTTCAGGAAGTAAAGTATGTCAGGCCTTCTCAAAATAAAGAAACAATAACCCCATTTCCACTGACACCATTGGAGTAATCTATTGAGCAATTAGGGCACTGTCAGCTCTTCCAAAGTGCTCCAGAAAACATACAGAGAACCACAATGTGAAGTCACGGAGTCATCGTCATTGGAAACTGCTCAAGTCCACCATGTATATGCGAGCATAGTCATCCAAGAATAAGCATGGGTTCCTTTGTTTTTTCTAAGGGAATTGAAAATAAGTGTTCCTGTTTACTTCATCAAAAGAGCCTTTTGCCCACTTTGCATAACTTGATTATTGTACTACTTAGGAGCTGAGACCGAGGCTGACTCTAATCTTGCGAACAGTGGTCACTCTCCAGTGAAAGGCTGTTGGTCACAGTAACCACTCCTCCTGCTGCAGCTCTGAGACCGCATCTGCAAATCATTCAGATAAGTGACTTTGGTTCCACATAAAAGAATCTCTTACAACAGTCCAGTTCTGGAATTTATATGTGGTTAGTGTGATAAATGTTAAATGCTCCTATATTTATACACAACAGACAAAGGATAGTCATAGGGTCAATGAAAAACGATAGTGAGGATAGCGAGTGATTTTGGGTGATAGGAAAGAGCGTATTTGTTAAACAGCTCATTTGTAGCTGTCTGCAGAAAGAAAAGGGAGGGTGAGAGTCTGCCCATGTGTTAGAGATAACAGCAGTATCAGCTATAAAAATTCTAGATGCACTAAAAGCGGCCAGAGCCCAAAGTCCAGATAATGTATATCCATACATTTTTAGGAGAGGCACATCTGCAATCCGTTCACTGACATTTTCTAGAAGTTCACAAGGGTCAGGAAGAGATTCCTGAAGATTAAGAAGTAGCAGATTTGAATCTCACATTTTAAAGAGAGCAAAGGACAGGAAACTATAAACTAGCAAATGGAACATTGTTTGTAGAGAAATCTGGACACTGCTTAAGCGATTTGGCTAAGGAACACCTGGAAAGGTTCACTCTGATTAAGAAAAGCTAAAATGGTTTATAATTCATTATATTGTTTGAGGTCTTTAGAGATATTGCTGCCATTGGAGTTCTTTATAGGTATGATGACTGCTGTGCATTCATTTGTATCATAATAATGTGAGTATGGTTAATGTGAAGCAACAGCACATACTACAGCTTTTTCATGCTCCAGTTGAAGTTTCTGTGGTGGTGCAAGAAAGGTTAAATGCTAGACAGAGGCCACTGTTTTCAGAGGTAGGAAAGAGGTTAAAAACCAAAACTGTTTCTGTGGAATTCTTTTTCCATTCTCTATTTAAAATTTTTTTCATGAATGTTTGGGAACATTTTATTAAATTTTTTTCGAAGAATAAGTATTCTTCCCTTGGCATTTTTTACAGAAACACAATGAATCCTAGTATCTTGCAGTCAGAGCAAAATTAATTTCAGTGCCAAAGTCCTCTGGCATGGCAACACATCCCCTTCCAACCAGAACTGGTAATTTGGGGCAGGGAGGTGAATATACAGTGAACACACCTGTGCCCCACACAGACCTTCTGCAAAGCCAGTTCTGCATTTGTATTTGCTCTCAAGAGTGCATGGTAAAAGGAACTGCACCAGGAACAGGCATTTTTCCGCTGTCCTGCTTGCTGAGGTGAGATTTTCTGCCAGGCTTTGCCATCACGGGCAGAGGTGATGTTTCAGTGGAACTCTTTTTACAGACTTTTCCCCCTTTCCCCCTTCTCTCTTGAGAGTTGTTCTCTTGAATGAGCCATATCTCATTCAAGTATAACATTAGGGAGCTATCCCTTAATTCTGTTCTGCCAGGACAACAGCTTTGCTTTCTCCAGCAACCCCAGCCCTTTGGAAATAGTGGACGTTGAGTCTGGATGCCACTGTGCAAAGCAGACCTGTCAGGGGAGGCTGCTCTGCTGCTGCGTCACAAGTGCACACACAGTCACAGTTGCTAACCCTGAAAGATACTGTGTTTGAGGAGCAAAGAGAAACTCGGATTTCTGGACACTTTGCATCTTCTAGCAGCTTGATTAAACAGGGCTGGCTGCCAATAAAGAAGGAAAACAATTTATTACCACTGTGTATTGGAACCTACTGGAAAATTACTTACTGTTCAGCATTGTCATTAACTCAGCAATGGATTTTCGTAAGGTTTCCATTTTCACAGGCTAAAGGCCAAATTCATCCCAGATGTAACTTCATTAGTGCCAATACAGCTATACTGAGAATAAATTTGGCCCCATGATTTTAGGAACGCTGTATGCGGGGACTCTTCTAGAGCCCATGCCACTCTTTGTGTCAAACCATGAAAGGGACACTCTCTTGGAGTCACCTAACTGCATGCAGTTCAGCAGAGATTGTATGTAAAACTGAACAGCTCAAGATCAGGTGCCTCTCAGTGACCAGGAGCTCCACAGGTGAGAGTGCTTTTCCTTGTACAGCATGGGCCAGGGACAGATGGAGGTGGCATGCAGCTGGGAGGAGGCTGTACAGCCCCGTTGCTGTGTACCCCTTTCCCTCCCTCAGGACTAAGACATGGCTAAAGCCCACTCAGATTGTGTGACAATTCACTATTTCTCAACTTCATGTGTGGTAGCCATAGTTATCTAGAAGGGGTAGAGAGATCAAATAGGTGATCCTAAGAGAGGGAGAGGGATTAGGATGTAGAGATTATTTTGAAGCAGAACTATCATGAGGGCAGTCAAGAATAGGGAGCAACAAATGTTCCCAGAATTCTCCTTATTGATAGTTTATTATGTTAAATGTAAACAGGTATCATTCAGACTTTGTATAGTGGAAGAAAACCTAAACTATCTGTTCAGACTAGCAAGGCTTTTTGAAAGTACAGTGATGCCTCTGACACTGCACACTATTCTGAGTATCCTCAGGATACCCAAGGTTTCATTCAGGTACGTGCAAATGAAAACAGTGCTGTTAACTTTTTGTGAAGAGTGGAATTTCTGAAGCCAGAAGTTCTGCACTCAGCACAGGTCTCAGTACACTTGGTACCTGGTGTTCCTTCTAATGAGAGCTCAAAGGGCTCCTATAAAAATATTGATCAGGCTTTTCTATCCATAGCTCAGACATGTCTTTAACATGCTGTTGTGCTTTGATATTACCAGTGATGAGATTGACTTTATACCTGTGTTTTGTCAATGCTCACATTGACAAGCAAAGCCAGAGAGCACTTGCTCAATTTCTCTTCCAAGACAGTTAAACTATTTCCTCATAGTCTTTTAATTTCAATGTGACACTCACATTAGTGACATTTATTCACTTCATTAGAATTTTATCTTTGTACCTGGACACAAAATCAAACTATGGTTTTTATTTAATTTGATTTCAAAATATTGGTCTTCCTTTCTTTTCCTTTTAAAAAAAAATTGTCTGCCAGGGTTTTTACCAAAGCAATACATTGGTTTTATCTATTGCACAAAGGGTTAGATTTCACTGTGCATAATCATTTTTATGCTCTGGGCCCTGTCTGAGCTTAAATGCTTAAAGTTAAGCAAGTACTTAAATATTTTGTGAGGTGGGAGCCTTGGGCCTTACAGAACTACTGAAGAGACATATAGGGGTTGATGCTCTTTCAAAGAAAGGTGAATGAGTGATGCTGAGGGTGTTTAGTGTCGTAAAAGAGTTTAGGGCTGATTCCTGGACAAGAACTTTCTGTGGTTAATTTTGAAGACTTACAGTTATGGAGGTAAAACCCAAAGAATTATGCAAGAGGAGAAAATACATGTTTGGGGAATTTTTTTTTTCCCTATTACTCATTTTAAGTCTGACATCTGAAGCTGGAAATTTCAGGCAGTTTCTTGAGTAGTTCAGAGGTAGCTCCTCTGCACAATCATGACTGGTGGTAGACCCGTGATGCTCGTAGCTCTCTGTCATAGGAGGTTTTCTGCATGCAGTTTACAATGCTGAGCAGGTTGGCAGCTCAGCCTTGTCTTAGGGGCCTCAGCAACCTTAGGAGATGTGGAGACTTCCTACCTGCTGAGGGTACTATGAGCTGTTGCTGCCTGGTACCAATCCCTTGTAGTGTTGAATTCTTATCAGGTGTTTGCTGGATCAGTCTATCCCTCTTCAAGCTCTGCAGCTCGAAGGGAAAGGGTCAGAGGAGTAGGTGGGGCTAAGGGACACAACAGTCCCCTTCAGGTAGGAACCTGCCCTTCTTGAGGTATCTCTTTCCTTTGGAGATGGGGCATAGAGGGGGTTAGTTCATCCTGTGAAGATTATTTCTCTGTGTGCTGTGGCAGTGAGACATCTGTAGAGAAGAGGAGTTAGTCACAAAGTCCAAGTCACATACACCCTGTAGCTGCATGCCTGGAAGCATGAAA